>CM065804.1:136016000-136263500 GCA_033398695.1 Orobanche coerulescens | reverse complement strand
CTGGATTCCGTATACGGGGTGGACATGTGCACGGACACATTTCCGGATCGGGCGTACTGTGATGTCCATCATTGAGCCATACAATTTTGTTCGTTCATAGTCCATTTAAATGTGTGGATGTGTTCGACGTTTTGTGATTAAGCGTTCATACGCCAGAGGGGTATGTTCGACAGTCAGGTTTGTTTCTTTGAGATCTGTATTGTGATGATTTACAGCTTCGGGCTGTTCGGCTTTCAGGCCATCGTGATATTTTGGCAGCTTCGGGCTGTTCGGCTTTCAGGCCATCGTGATATTTTGGTAGCTTCGGGCTGTTCGGCTTTCAGGCCATCGTGATATTTTGGTAGCTTCGGGCTGTTCGGCTTTCAGGCCATCGTGATATTTTGGCAGCTTCGGCTGAGGGTTTTTAGGCCATTGTGATGTAACGGTATTTTTGTTTGAGCCTTCGGGCATTGTGATCTTTATTTATTTCAGCGTTGGTTTGATTTACCTTCGGGTAATGTATTGTTGTGTTCTATATTGATGATTCGCCGTTGGGCACTTATGTTCTAACCTATTGAGCAGGTATTGATCGTATGCTATGGGCATAGTATTCCACGAATGCTCGATTCTTACTTTGGTTTGTGAGCATCTCGTACTACCATTGTTGTACTGTTTATTCTGCCTTTGGATGCATATCATGTTGTGCATGTATTTGATATTCATTATTACGGATGGTGACCCGTGGGGGCGGAACATGTTTTCATGTTTTAGGTACTTGCGAGGAGAGAGTTGAGACACAGGGGCATGACGATGGCGACGAGGCATTCGAGCGATACTAGTCCGAGATATTTTGTGTTCATGTTGGTCAAACAGTCGGAGTACTCCATTTTTGTTCAGTCGTTGTCGTTTTGTATTATCCGAGCAAGGCTCGTGGATGTTGTTGTATTTTTATTTTGGCCATGTAGGCCCATTCTTGTCGTTGAAATTCCATATCGGAATAGTATGTCGGACGTCATAGTAGGGTCTGTGATTTCCCATTTTGGTCAGTTTGTTGTATTTTAGTCGTGTTCGCCTGGTGGATCACCTGATGTGGGTCCACGGCACTGTAATAACCCAATGGGATTTGGGGGTGTTACAGAAGATGGTATCGGAGAATTGGGTTGTGAGATACCCTGATATGTGAGTTATGTGGCTCTACCGACACGGTAGTAGTGGGGCTGTCAGGTTATGACAACCTGGGCAGTCGGGTTTTGTGAGTCGTGATAGTTGGACGACTGTATGAGTCATTCTTTCATCGAGTCGTCGTCAGTGAAGACTAGTATCGCAAGACCTCGAAGCTTCGTATGACCTGTGTAAGGACTCTATCCTCTTTTATGTGCATACATTCATTATGATTGATTATACATGTTTCGTTGACACTTGTATGTGACGATCGGGTGCAATTTATTTATGATTATTTGCTTTGGAGCATGCGGACTCTGTATCGGCTATGATTAGCGCGATCGATGTGATCCTTTATCTGTTGAGTATGTATACTCGTGTTTTGCGTTGACCTAGCATTCTGGCCGTTGAGGCGTATTTGAGCTATGGTCATGATTGAACGTTATTCTTTCAGTCTGGAAAGAGGACGTGACAGAGGGGATAGAGGCCGCAGAGTGGGCCGAAAACCCGAAACCTCGTACCAAATACTTTGGTGGCTGACGAATCATTTTCGGAGTTGTGCTCGAGAACCCACCGATCGTGATTGTGTTTGGATCGAGTTCAAGACTCTCATGTTAGAGAGGTATTATCCGGCTCCACTTCGTGAAGCCAAGTTGTCGGAGGTTTTGAACCCCGAATCCGTCGAGAACGAGGGTGTTATTGTTATTGCTGAGAAGTTTCAAGGACTTCTTCAGTTTACTTCATCTGTTATCCGTACTAAGGCGGATAAGATCAAGTATTTTAACAAGAGGTTGAACCCGCGGTTGAGAATGCAGTTGTTCAATCACAGTTGTAGTTCACTTGGCGAATTCATCGAGAAGGCTCTTGGAGCAGAGCTTTCGATCGAGGAGCTTACTCAGAAGGATCCTTCAGTTTCTTCTGGGGAGAGGACTAGGATGCCGATTCGTTCAGAGGGACATCGAGCTCCGACGTCCAAGAGGTCATTTCCTAGTCGGCCCCGTCCGGGAAAGCATTTTCTTCTCGAGCAACGAGTTCGATTTATTATTTGTTTTAATTGTGATTCAGCGGGGCATGTTAGTACTCGATGTACGGTTCCGGCTATTATTTATTTTACGTGTGGGAGCGGGGACACCTTGAATCTGCAGGAGTTCTCGCCGGTAGGTCTCGAGAGAGCTCACGGGCCTCGAGAGATTTTGTCACTTGATCTTACTTCATCCAAGGGGTCATATCGGGCTTCGGGAGCCAGAGGTATGGACACCCGAGGGGAAGTAGCGAGTTCAGATTAGGGTCTTCCTCGAGTCGATGAGATCGAGGAACTCGATGATCTGGAGGATGTTGATTTCGGGTACATTTGAGATGTAGCCTTGATTTGTATTTTCTTTGTCTCTCGGATTGATGTTTGACTCGGTCTGTATTTTAATATTGCGGTTGTGAACCATTTATTATTGATCTATCTTGTTATGATTGTATCTGAGAATCTTGACACTTGAGTCATTTGATGTGATTTTCTTTCCTTTTGGTCCTGTACCCGAGATTTTTGTGATGATCTGGGTAATCGTTCATTGTGATTCGAGACGTCAAGTCGTGAGGACTTGGGCGTGCCTTCGATATGGTCCCAAGGACTATTCGTGCATTGTTATTTTCTTTTGTGGTACGAGTCCGTGATTGCATGGGCGTCCGATGCTGATGAGAACGGGGGAGTGTACACCGATGATCGTAGACATGTACAATGGGCTGCACCCGCGGGGTGTGTACGCCGGTGTTACGAGTCTTGCGGGTGGTGCGACTTCCTGACTGGTCTCTGGCGGAGGAGTCATGATTCGGCTAATCTCGCATTTGGTTTAGTGTCTTTATCACTTGATTTTTTTCGCCTTGTTCAGGCAGAGGAGACGTGGGAACCCATGGGGTCGGCCCAGTTACTCAAGTGGAATTGCTCGTATTGAGGAGTATTCCTGGAGATGTTGTTTTCTTATCTTGATGAATAGTCTGTGCCCCGAATTGTGCACCCTGAGTTTCGGGGACGAAACTCTTTTTAAGGGGGGGAGTATGTAACATCCGGGGGTAATTTTTTTTTTGTGTTACTGTTGAGTTGTACGTATTCATTTAGAATTGTACAAGTGTTGTTGTTTGGACCGATACAATGTATATTGTAATAGAATATTTCGGGATCGAAATATTTATACTGGTCGACGGTTTGGTTTCGTCGTTTGGTTGTTGCTTGGCGAGTTTGGAATTTTGGCTAAGTTTATAGCCATAGCGTACGCTACACCGTAGCATTACGTACGCTAATTTGTTGCGATTACGTACGTTACGCCCTGAGGTTACGTACGTAATGCGTGGTAGGTGGTGGGAACCTTCCTCGTGGTCAACTTTCGGGGCGAGGGTATCTTTGGGGTATCATTTATATATATATATATATATATCAACTTGTGATTCTCTTCTCCCTCACGTGATTATTCATCCCTCACCTTCCCTCATTATATATATATATATATATATATATTATTATATATCATCTTCTCTCTCTTATATCAACTCTCTCGTCCCTTTCCTCCCTCTCTCATTTTTTTTCTTTTTCTGTTGCCATCTCTCTCTCCGTCATCTCTCCCTCTCGTCCTCTCTCTCTTCTCTCCATCTCTCCCATTTCTTTTTTTTTTTCCGGCGAGGTAGAGTTAAGGACGGGCAGCGGCTTCTTCATTCCCGGCGACGGACTGGAGTTGATGACCGGAGGTAGGGCGCGTCTCGGCGGCATCAAGATTGACGAGCGGCGGCAGTCGATCGGAATTTCCGGATCGGACGGCGTTGCGAAATCCGGCCGAGCTGTTCTGATTTCCGGCGAGACAGAGCTCAGGCACCGGCGTTCTTCATGGTTTCCGGCCATGGACGCTTCTCCATTGTTTCCGGCGACCGGAGGTGGTTTTTGTCCGGAACGGACGGCCGAACGGAGGTTTGACATACTTCCGGCGAAGAGTTGCAGGCGGAGATGGTGAAAACCGACCATAGACGGAAACGGGCTGGAGTTGGACGAGGTCCGGCGGGTCAATTTTTCCGGCGGCCGAGTTTTGTTTTCTGACCGGATTCCGGCGAGGGTTGTCGGCCGATCGACTCTTCTGGTTAGTTTTTATGTGTGTGTGTTTCGTGAGTTTGTGTGTGTTCTGTGTATATATATATATATATATATATATATATATATATATATATAATGTATATATAAGGTTGTATGTGTATACAGGTATATATATATATGTATTATATGTGTACTGTGTGTTATATATATACTGTTATATATATATATACTGTGTGTGTGGTGTAATATGTATATATATATAGTGTGCAGTGGTGTGTGTTGTACATATATATATATATATATATAAATTGTGAAGTGTGTGCATGTGCAGTAATATTTATACTGTGTGTGTGGTGTGTGTTGTAGTAAGTAGTGTTTGCATGTGCAATATATATATATATATATATATACACATATGTATATATTATGTAAAGTGAGTGTGTGTTAGTAATGTGTGTACCGTATGTATATTATACATATATATATATATATATATTATATATATATGTGTGTATACGGATAAATACGAGTGTAATATGTGTTCGTGTTGGAATCGGAATTATTTATTGTGTTGTTTTCGGTCGATATCGTGTTATCGAATGAATTGTATTTCATTCAAGATTGTTCGAGTGCTTGTGATTGTCGGAGGACGCGTTGATTGATTCGTGGTAGGACGTTGATCGTGGAAGGACTTTCTCGCCTTCGGTTTGAGGCAAGTTTTATACTTGTACTAGTCAATGAGATTAATGTTATCATGTATGTGTATGAATGTGTGTATCATTTCGAGACTTGGTCTCTTTATGATTTTGTTGATATCAGGGGATTGTTTGATACGATACCCTTCGGCAAATTATGCCAAATATTATTGTTGTTCGTAAATGGCCGATTTAAGGCATTGCGATACTTGTTGGTAATATATTTGTCGATAGCGGTTGTGATATCGACATATCGATTGTTATTCTTGATTGATGTTCCTTTGAGATATTGTTGTTGATAGCCGGTTCGCGGCATCGACGTATCGATTGTTGTTATTGATTGATGTTCCATCAAGATATTTTTAAATGAATAAATCGTTATTGATATCAGTGTTTTTCTATTGATGTCGTTTTGGCCGATTGAAGGCGTTGACGTATTCGATTATCATCTTCGTTATCGATAACCGATTAAAGGTGCCGAGACATCTGTTGTACAATTGTTATCGGTTAACCGTTCTGAAGGTTATCGATATATTGAATTGGGATTTTCAAAGATAATTCCCATCCGTTGTATAATTATTATCGATTGTCCGCTCTAACGGTAATCGATATATTGAATTGGGATTATCAAAGATAATTCCCATCCGTTGTCAAAAAGATAATTCCCATCCGTTGTATAATTATTATCGATTGTCCGCTCTAACGGTAATCGATATATTGAATTGGGATTATCAAAGATAATTCCCATCCGTTGTCAAAAAGATAATTCCCATCCGTTGTATAATTGTTATCGATTGGTCGTTCTACGGTAATCAAAGTATTGAATTGGGACTGTCGAGGATAGTTCCCATCCATTAAATTATTATTGTCGTGTTGACCGATTCAAGGCAGCACACTATTATTCTTGTGAACTCGGTAATTTTGTGATCGTTGAAGGTTGAGGATTTCCCGGACTGTTGTGTTGTGATCGTTGCTCGTGTTAATCGGTCCTTAGGGATTTTGATCCCAGGATGGTTGTTTTGAATATCGTTGGTCGTGTCGATCTTTCATTATTCGTGTGTCATCGTTCACTTGGTGAGTCGTATGATCCGTATTGGATGTGTTATCCTTTGAGTTTCGTTGTCATGTTGTGTCGTGACATATCCGGAATCATATCTGCGTTCCGATTGGTTATTGTGTAGGATTTTTAGCCAGGCACACGACGGTCATGCGTGGATGTTTCCGCATTGGACCGTGCACACGAGACGTAGTTCGTGAGGCTAATTAGGTACATTATCCCACGTATATTTTTGGATTCCGTATACGGTGCTAGAACACGACCGCAACATATGGTTATAATCACCGATCAATAATCTCAACCTATTACCATAATTCGATAAACAACAAGTTCAATAACAATCAATAACCGACCTACCCAACCAATCAATCTCAACGGTTCAACGACACTTCGATCATATACAAAACCAAATAATATAACTCAAACCATTACGAACTCATATCCACAATACGAACCAAAATCTGATAATTGATATTAACGATCAATATAACCGATCAACAAACCCAAGGATTTCATAATATCTCGATTAAACATAAGTCCGAACAATCCAACTCAAACAGTTACGAATTCATAACCAAAATACGAGTACTAATGTAAAGGAAATCATATTCGGTGATCAATCACAATCTTTCCGGATTCCAAATTGATATCATGATTCGTATTTCATCAAGAACATATGAATTCTACCACTACAATCAACGGACATTCGAACTTCATATCTAAAAATACTGATAATTCAACGTACGATCGTCTTGATATGTTAAATTCATCAAGAAGTTCCTCAAGAACACTGAGTGACTCGAAATCATGTTCATAGCCATCAAAACAACATAATTCGATATCCTTTAACATGTACATAATCATCCAATTCGTAATCCAAGTCATGTATCATCGTATTCTTCAATATACACTTCAAATAACCTCAAGAATCGTAACAGCAACACCCTAATCATCATCATACGAAGCAACTACAGATAACAATGCCAAAAATCCGAAATCAAGGTGTAGAGTTCATCAACATAGCTCAAGAACATGAATAACCCAATCAAACTCTTCAAGAATCATCAATATCTTCATTTCTCAAGCTCCAATCCCATGTTTCCAAGCTCATAATCGACTTAGAAGGACTGAAAACTCCATCTTTGAGTGTTTGAAGGCGAAAATGAAATGAAATTCTGAAGAGAAATGAAATAACAAGCGTCCACTTATATAAACTCCCAAATTGTTACGTACGTAACATACCAAGCTTAATGTACGTAACACCCACTTACGTATGCTATCTGACCTTGGTAGCGTATATAATGACATTCTAGAGGTCACTGACTCATTTCGTTCAATACCTTACATATGTAACCCTTGCTCCATAGCATACGTAATACGTACGTTGACGTGCTACAGTTACATACTCATATTACGCATGTAATACACCATGCATAGCGTACGTAATGCTCGAGGTTGACTCGCTTGTCCACATCCGTGCCGAAAACTGCCGACACAGGGCCCCACCGGCCAACCACAGCACGGTCTTGTCCGATTCCCTCTGTTACGTACGTAATTGTAATACCCGAGATTCCTGATGTGTATTTGAACCTTGTGATATTGTATTTGTTGCATTTTGATCTGAGTATTTTTCTCCGTATTTCATGATCCGGTGTTGTTGAGCGCATGATTTCATGAATGTGTTCAAAATTGTGATTTTTGCACTTGTAGCGCACGCTATCGACTAGGCGTAGCGTACGCTAATTCGGGTTTCGTAGCGCACGCTATATATGAACCTTAGCGCGTTCTATACGTAGTCAACTTGATTAAGACAAGGTGGTAGGTGAGATCAGTCGCGGATCTTGGTCGGGACATGTCGGGATGAACCTGGACGGCTTTTGGAAAAAGCCGAGTCAACGCTGTTTAGCGAACGCTACAGGTATGAGGATAGCGCACGCTAAATGTTGAGTACAGCGAGGTCAGTAAGCTTTGTATGGCCGTTAGCGCATGCTATATAAGTGGCAGCGTACGCTAATTTATGAACTTAGTGCATGTAAGGGGATGTTAGCACACGCTAAGTCGAGACCAGGCAGAAACAGTAGACTGCAGGCCCATTAGCGCATGCTATGGATATGGACTAGCGCGCGCTAATAACCATTTTCTATATATAGGACAACACCCTCCTTCATTTTCAGACTTCCACTTCAACACAACATAATTCCGCGACTTTGAGAGTTACCCTCTCCATCTTCAACCTTCATATCAGCTTCCTAACACATCATTCAAGGCGAGGAACTTTGAGGATCGGTGTTCAAGCGTCCAACATTGAGTTCATCAAGAGTTTTCGTCTTTTCTTTCCATACAAGGTATGTGTTGCTACCCAAACGTTGAATTCATGTTCTTATTCGGATTACAACTTCCTCCTGGAGTTTATCATGGTTATGGATTAATGATTAGGTTGAGCACCATTCATGTAAGCTTGAAGTAATCATTTTTAGAACCCCTTTTAAATAATAAGAGTGTAACCGAACCCTTTTGAGTTGGATCAAGGATTTGTGATTTTTGAGATTTTAGTATATTTTTAGGATGTCTTATTCGAATCACTTGCATGTCGGAGTATTGTGATTATCATCACCTTGTATGAGATTTTTACAAGACGATGAATTATTAGTATAGTCTAGTAATATCCTTGGATAGTATGAGATGACCTTCAATGTAAATCATAACTCATAGTGATTTCTGGATTTGGTTATCTTCATGTTGATGATTCAAACAAAAGGATGTTGATGGGTAACCATTGCTATGAACGTAAATTTTGGCAAAGAAGATAAATTGTGGAAGAACGAATTATATGGTTGTTAAACCTTAAACTCGGATTGAAGCATGATTTGTAACCGAACTTGGTGAGGGAATCGATAATCCGGAATCATAGTATGTAATTACGATGATTTGAGCGACTCTAGCTAGACCAGGCGATCGTCGAGTGAGTAGAGCCGTGAGTCGGCGAGCTTAGAGTGTTAACCCGACCGAAGTAGGCGATAGATGTTCGTACGTTTAAACTTGTCCTGAGTTGCCGTTATTTTTCCTGTTTGTTCAAGGGCCGAGCATTGCGAACGTTTGATCGAAGGAGGCGGCATTCGAGTGTGTTGAGATCATTGGAGTGATTAGTTCTTGCCATCTTTGAGGCAAGTATCGTAATTTATTAATATTGGTATTTTGAGCATGCATGTGGTTTATTCATGTTGTTGAACATGGGATTTATTTCGTTGAATTGTCATGATATTCATTATCAAGTGTTTGTATGTTCATGTTGATGGACATAACGATTTTGCATATATGTATGCATGAGTGGTGTTTGTGTATGTTGTACGATCTATGCTGAGGGTGCTGGATCGGATGTCCACCTCGTGTTGGTCCGACGGGATCATCTTGGGATTTATGCTGAGGGCGCTGGATCATTGGACGGGTTTTTCCACCTCATGTTGGTCCGACGGGATCATCTTGGGATCTACGCTGAGGGCGCTGGATCGTTGGAATACCCATGTTGTGTTAATGGAATCTTGTGGATTCGCATTGTTGGATTCCGGTAGCGGAAGTCTGTATTGTGTATTCTGTTATGCACTGTTGTTGCATATTTGATTTGTTTAATATGATACTTGTACTAGCATCATTTTTCTAACCCCTTCGGGGGTGGACATTTGTTTTGATGTTCAGGTAGCCGAGGAGCGGGAAAGCAGCCACAGTACCGATATGACGACGAAGGGGCTCAGTGATGTTTATTGTTATTGTGATTTGTCTTCTTGGTTTATTTTCAGTACTTGAGTACGCGTGTCTTATTAATATTTCGAGATGGTTGTAATAATGACTCATTTGATCTGTTTGAAACCGGTTTTGTATTTGGAACTTTCATGGTACTGTTGTATTATATTTACATTTCTTCTAAAAAGCCTTGTAAATCCTTACTAAAAGGGTTTACGGCGCCGTAATTATTTCGAATATCTCGGGGTGTTACAGAATATGGTATCGGAGCTAAGATTCATAGATATCTTGGCAGTCGGGTTTTAGTTGGGTCTGTTTACATTATTTGATTTACGGGTCGTTCATAACATCACTGTTCAGCCAGCGTCGTCATGTGGACCGTGGTTGTAAGTCTCCTAATCTCTTATACTACCATTTTACTTAATTTCTGTTTTGTGAATATTGACGGGCTTTATTTTTGAAAATTTTGCCCTGGATATTGAGTAATTGTGTTTACAGTATGTTGAGGGGAGGACGTGGATGCGGACGCGGTCGTGGATGCGGACGTGGTAATGTGAGACAGGAGGATTCAGCAACTACCCCAGAATTATCGGCTAGTTGAACCGATTCCCATTATGGAGGACAGCAGGGATCAGCGAATGACAACGCGAATCCTAACATGCCGGGAGTGCTTCAACAGGTGGTAGCTCAGATAAACCAGTTCGCTCAGGTAGTTGACCGCATGCATACGGCGATGGGATAGCAGCATAACGAGGATAATCGGGGAGACAGATGGCTTACTGAGGTAGTCAAATTGCACCCGCCAAAATTTGATGGTTCTGCTGAGGCACTTACTTGGGATCATTGGATAAAGGAGTTAGAGAATATATTTGCAGGGATTAACTGTCCCGAGGACCGGAAAGTTCCTATTGCCCAGTACTTTCTGACTGGGGAGGCTTTTGACTGGTGGGAAGCTATTCGACCTGAGGATCAAAATGCTGACTGGATGGAATTCAAACTAATGATGGAAGCACAATATTGTCCTTGTCCAGTTAGAGAGGCAAAAATCCGAGAGTTTTTCTCATCGCAGAGTTCGGAAGCATCTGTGACAGACATAATCAAGACTTTTAATCATCAGCTGACTTGTGTGCGACACTTGGTCAGGACGTAGGCGGAGAAGATTTTTCATTTCGATATGCGGATGAAGCCGGAGATTCAGCAGTACATGTCTGGATTCGAGTGTACTACGTTGCGATAATATCAGGACAAGGCGCTGGCCTACGACATGAAAGAGGCAGCGGTGGAGAAATCGATGGAGGCAAAGAAGCAGAAAGTGTCCGGCAACTTCTCGGAAAGCAAGAGTGGTGGGCCCCGCAAGGGCCAGTCTTCATTTTATTCATCTAGGAAACCTCCACATCCTTCTCGAGGTGGAAAGAAGTTCCGGAGAACATCAGCAATTTCGGACGCATCAAAGAAGTACTATAATTGTGGTCGAGCAGGGCATATTCGACGTGATTGTCCCATTCCTTCTGTGACTTGTTTTGAATCTGGACAAGAAGGACACCATGTGAATTTTTGCGGAAATGTGACTAGATCATTTGGAACTCGCACTCCAGCACCAGTTCCGAAAGAGATAAGTGTGAACCAGACACAGCAGAGTGGGTTTCAACAGCAGAATGTTGGGAAGAGAGAGACATCCAGTGTTGGGTCCGTTCCTCCGTGCCTGTACGAGATGAGGAAATCTGACGATCAGAACACTGCTGTTGCATCAGGTACGATTCAGATCCTTTTGCAACCAGTTAGTGTCTTATTCGATTCAGGAGCTACACATTCTTTCATATCATTGAACTGTGTTAATCATTTGAAAATCTCGTATTTATTTGATTGTGAACCTTATGTTGTGGGTTTGCCGAGCGGAGAGAGAATTGTGGGAACCCTAGAAACTAGAGATTTTCCAGTGTCTATAGGAGGGAGAGATTGGCTATCGAATCTTATTGTAGTCAACATCCATGGTGACGATTTAATTCTCGGAGACGATTAGCTCAACCGTTATGGAGCTATTTTGAATTACCGAAAGAGAGTCATTTCTATCATTGCCGATGACAGATCTGAACATTTATTCAGAGGATGGAGACCGGAAAGCTCGGGAAAATTGATCAAAGTGATGAAAGCAGTGAAATTACTAAAGCAGGGTTGTCACGGATTTTGGTGCTACGCCATGAAGAAAGAAGAAGGAGTAGAGCTCTCATCTATTCCAGTTGTGAATGAATTCTCAGATGTATTCCCTGACGAACTACCTGGGTTACCTACGCAGAGAGAACTGTAGTTCACTATCGAATTAGAGCCTGGAGCCGCTCCTATTTCCAGAGCACCATACCGTTTGGCGCCAACCGAGATGTATGAACTAAAGAAGCAACTGGAGGAATTATTACAGAAGGGTTACATTAAACCTAGCGTTTCTCCTTGGGGAGCGCCCATTCTCTTTGTCCGGAAGAAAGATGGATCCTTCCGATTATGTATTGCTTACACGGAGCTAAATAAGGTGACGATCAAGAACAAGTATCCTATACCTCGGATCGATGACTTGTTTGATCAACTGCAAGGGTCAAGGGTATTCTCGAAGATTGACTTGCGATCAGGATACCATCAGTTGAGAATTAAGGAATTGGATATATCGAAATCTGCTTTTAGATCCCGATACGGACACTATGAATTTTTGGTAATGCCATTCGGACTTACCAATGATCCTGCGGTATTTATGCAATTGATGAATCGGGTATTCTTAGAATACCTAGATAAGTTTGTGGTCGTTTTCATTGATGACATCTTGATCTATTCGAAAGACACATAGGAGCATGCTGAGCATTTGCGTGTTATTTTGAGCACCTTGAGGAATGAACAGCTTTATGCGAAACTTTCCAAATGCGAGTTATGGCTTAGGGAAGTAACCTTCCTTGGGAATATGATATCAGCTGACGGAGTTCAGGTGGACCCGAAGAAAGTCGAAGCAATCTTGGAATGGGAAACTCCTAATAACGTGAAAGAAGTCCGAAGCTTCTTAGGACTTGCTGGATATTATCTTCTATTTGTAGAGGGATTTTCCAAAATTTCTCGTCCGTGCACTCAGCTGTTACAAAAAACTCAAAAGTTCATGTGGAATGAGAAATGCCAGGCTAGTTTTGATGAACTTAAGAGGAGACTGACGATAGCACCTATAGACATTGTGTCAGACCGTGACCCCAGATTTGTCTCCAGATTCTGGAAGAGCCTTCATCAAGAACTTGGGACGGCATTAAGTTTCAGTACTGTAGCACACCCTCAGACGGACAGACAATCCGAGCGAACGATACAAGTCCTTGAGGACATGTTACGGGCATGTGCACTGGATTTTCAGAAGAGTTGGAGTCACCACCTACCCTTAGCTGAGTTTGCTTACAACAACAGCTATAATCGGGATGGATCCATATGAAGCATTATACGGAAGAAAGTGCCGATCACCAATAGATTGGGAGATTGATGACCGGTGGACACCAAGGACTAAGCAGAACCGAAACCCGATACCAAAAGTTGATCTAATAGAAGATACAATGGATAAAGTTGGAATCATTCGGGATCGAATTCGCACTGCTCAGAGCCGACAGAAGAGTTATGCAGACCAGAAGAGATTTAGAATTCGACACGGACGACAAAGTATTACTTCGTTTATCACCACGCAAAGGATTGATCAACCCGAAGAAGGGAGGGAAGCTTAGCCCTAGATATGTCAGACCTTTCACAATCCTAGAACTAATTGGAAAATTAGCATATCGTCTCGAGCTACCAACCGATCTTTCCGGAATGCACGACGTATTTCATGTCTCAAGATTGAAGAAATATCATACGGATCCTGAGCATATCATTACGTACGACGTACCACCGATCAAAGAGGATTTAACTTATGTCGAGAAGCCGACCAGGATCGTGGATCAGCAAGTGCGCGAACTAAGAGACAAGAAGATATCGTTGGTTAAAGTTGTATGGCAGAACCACGACCGAGAAGAAGACGCCACGTGGGAAGCAGAGGAAGAGATGAAGAAGACTTTTCCAGAATTATTCAGATAGGAATTTGGGGACCAAATTCTCCCAAGGTGGGGAGGATGTGAGACCCCATTATTTTGTATGTAGATTAGATTATTAATTTTTAATAAAAAAAATAAAGTTTACAATATTTCATTATCGAATAAAATTAGTTCTTACCTTATGCATAGTCACATTAGCTAAATAAATTCTATAAGTTCAACAATCTAATTATTTTTATTACTTCAATTTAATAAATAAAAATAATAATATCATATAAGTTTAATTAACTTAAATTTTTAATAAATTTTAATTTATTAGCTAAATGGGCTATTTAATCTAATAGTATAACTTAATTAGAGGGCTTATTATTAAAATTTGAACTTAGATGCATTATGGAAACAAAGGAGTCTAGACAAAGGAGACTTGTGTTGTCATAATTTCAAGTTTGTTCCAAGACACTTGTACCCTTACATGCAAGCCTTGATGACACCTCCACCTTAACACCTCACCTATAAATACTTTCTCCTTATAAACTACTCCTATTTCACAATACACACAAAAGAAAAATCTCTGCACTATAGAGAGAGAGGCTGATCCAAGAAGAAGAAAGAAGGAGAAAGTGGAAAAAATCAATAAGAAATAGGTAATTTTCTTTCCTACTTTTCTTTTTTTCTTCTATAAGTATAAAAAAAACCTTCCTAATCTAACTCTCATCTCAAAAACATGCAAACAAAATATGCATCATGGATGCATGGATACTTGAATCGGATGAACCATGTAGTTCAAGGAGGGAGATCATTTTCTTCCACTTCCGAGACCTAGAACCATTTATTTCTGACAAGAAATCAAGGTGGGTAAAATTGTTTCTTTCTTTTCTCTTATTTAAAATTTATACAAGTTAAATATATGGTGCATGCAAGTATTAAAATCTTGGTTATCTATACTTGATTGACATTCATTACCATGCATGTAATGGTCTTGATATTTGTTGAATTTTGTTTGTCAGATTTTAATCATATGTGCAAATTAATTATTGATGGAAATATTGGTTGAGTATGACAAATCTGATCTTTGGGGATTAAAATATCAAAAATATATGATTATATATTGGACTATGGTAAGAGGATAATTAGTCACCGGAAGATTTGATAATTCGAACCTAAGTTCGAAGGATAAACTAAAATAGTTTAAATAAGATAAATTTGAGGTAAAATTGTTAAGATCCATAATTATGGTATTATGTGTTAAAATTGAGTATTAAAATATCAAAAATAAGTTCCTATAAAATTTCACCTAAATCGGAATTTACTAAAATAGAAAATTGGGGTAAAAATATAAATTTCAAGAATTCGGGGCCAAAACTGCAATTTACAGAAACTTACTATTTCGAAAATAAAATTTCCAGAAAAGTTGAACTCTCTGTACTCATAATAACATAAAGAGCCTACCTCGAAAATTTGAGTTCAATCCGACAAGAAACGAAAAAGAAATGACCCGAATACTAAAATGTC
Source organism: Orobanche coerulescens (assembly GCA_033398695.1). NCBI lineage: Eukaryota > Viridiplantae > Streptophyta > Magnoliopsida > Lamiales > Orobanchaceae > Orobanche > Orobanche coerulescens. Next base: position 136,248,254 of record CM065804.1, on the reverse strand, counting down.
GATTAAGACAAAATAAAAGGGTGAAATCATAAATTATAAAAGAATAAAAATTAAAACTGAACGTAATCTAAAATTACAAGTCGTAAGGTTCAAATCGCAACTGGATTCATAATTTTTGGAGTTTAAATGAATCCAAACGAATTAATCAAAATTATAAGATAAAACTAAATAAAAATAATAATAATAGTACTATAATTTCGAAAGGGCAGAATTGTAATTTATGGGAGGAAAAACCTCCATGCAACTTCTGATCTCAGAAACTTATATTATTATGGACTTTTCTCAATAAAGTTCGTAATTTTCGGACTTATAATCAATCCGTACCGAATTATCCAAATTTATAAAATTTAGTAAAAATAATGATAGTACTTAAAAGACGAAAGGGTAGAACTGTAATTTCCTAAAGGTAAAACTTTCATGCAACTTCTGTCCTTCAATCCTCATATCATAACGGACTTTTCGCAATAAAGTTTGTAATTTTCGGACGTATAATCAATCCATACCGAACTATTCGAGTTTATGAATTTATTATAAGATTATGCTAAGACTCGCACAATAGCAATTTAATCATCAACCGGTTGAACTAATTCCTCTAGCTTATCCAAGTCTATATACTATCAAATAATCATATTTATATCATACAATATGCATAACCACTGTTAATCACGACAATAATTGTTATTCAATTGAAATCGGGAGTAAGTGCTGTACGGAGCTAAGTGCTAAGACCTTCGGGCGGAAGCCACCGCTAGAGTCCGTACGAGTACCTCTAGAGTCCATTTTTCTAGTATATGCATGAGGGGCGGTTAGTCTAAGTCATGAATCGAGCAGCGTGGCTGCGGTTCTAGGCAAAGCTACCGTCGTATCCTATTCCCTTAAAGCCGAAGGACGGAGTGATCCTAAGGTGACTGGGTCATAGAATTTGGGTATAGTCGCGATTATGATATGATCTGAGCATAGACCCAAGCTAAGGACATATCGAGCCCATATAAGAGATAAGGCAGTACGTCACCAATCGTGAGAGTGATAAAGCTCAAAGGCCAATGTTATAGTGACGGTCCGACAAACGCCCAAGGCTACGGTTATCAAACCAAAGGTCGTGGCGATAGTCAAAGGCCAAACACTGATAACGGCCTAAGATGTTATAATGAGGCTAAGGGATTAGTCATGTAGACGACCTCCCAAAGCTAAATACTCATTGGGCGCTCGACGCCGTACAGTCTTCATACTCAACCGCAATCTACGGAGATTGACTATATATTCATGTCATAATTCATAATATTCTTCTTTAAAACTTGCACCATTTTTTAAACAACACTATTTTTCAAGAGTGAGAGAAACATAATGTTTATTAAATAATAAACTCATTAAATACCCAAACCCAACTCACTGAGAATCCATTATTCTCACCCCATTTTGAATTTGTTTTTTTAAAACCCCACTAGATGAAGAGAACCAAGAAGAAGAAGAGACAGATGCTGACGAGCTCTGAAGACCGTCCTCAAAGTATTACCAAGACGTAGGAATTAGGATGCTGCTTTAACTCTTCTTTTTATTCCTGTGTCATAATGTATTTTGGTTTCCGATGTACTCTTTGGCACTTGATGTAATAATTCCGCTGTACTCTTGAATATTTCTTTTCTATGAAATAACCAGTCTTAGTTCACCGGGCTGAAATCTAACATATGTATGGTTTACTAGAATGTATTATCACAAACGTTATTTATTACGTTAACTGTCGCGTTCTCGTCCAACCCCGGTGTGGGGGCGTGACAAATATAATAATTATTATCGAGCTCCTCCAGGGGACATATACTTGCCACGATATCACGAGCGACGAAACGATGAACGGGCACGATCGGGCAACCTTCGAACTTCCAAAAATGATCAAGACTTCGACAGCCCACGAATACTACGAAAATATTATCACCATGAATCAATAACACTAATCGAAATCCGAAACGATCCTAATCCAATGACGTTGCGTGGGCTCAGAACTATATTTAGTCAACAAGTTCACTGAGAAAGCTATATCAGGTCGAGTATACTGAGCTAAGTATAATAATGCACCTATTACACTTTAGATAGGGAATTTCGTCACATCCCTTCAGACGAAATAGATCTTTTTTAAAGTCCAAACTCCGACCGATCATGGGAGTGCTGACCGTATGTGCCTTGTCCATGTTAAAATGCCTAATTTTCTTTTGGACATAGGCAGACGGGTGGATGAGGATTCCACTAGCTCGATGTTCTAGCTCAATGCCTAGATAAGACCGAGTCTTCCCAGATCATCATCTCAAATCCGGATTTTAAATAGCTGCAGTTTCTCTTAATTCGTCAAGAGTACCGGTTATGTTCATATCGTTGACATATATTGTTAGGAGTATGCCCTCGAATGCCACTCAGAGGTTGTTGAGTGAGGGCATTGTACTTGTAATTATGTAAACCATTTATATAAGGCAAATGAATGTTTCTTATTTACTGGTAGTTACTGGCATTCCTAACTCGTAAATAAACATATAGAAACTAGTCCGTGTATTTGAGAGCAAAACGTTCCACTCCTTATTGGATAAGGGGGTCGGCACTGGAAAGATTATAGCTCAAATACTTAATCGTTCGCAAGTCGATGAAACTTGACTGGGCGTTAAGTTTATGTGAAGACTTGTATGACGTGTTCTTTGACATGGAGAGTACCTGTCGAACACTAATGGTTAGTGGGAGCACACGTTATAGGTATGCTAATTGGATTAGTATACTCGAACCGACTCACCCTAGATTCGTCACATGGATTTCACTCCGAGACAGTCAATGACGGAATCGAAAGGTTGTGATAGGTATTCGTGAACCTTCGACTTGAGGATTTAGTAGGAATGTGCTTGTGACGTCAAGATTTTCATTAGAGTAGTTCGACCCTGTAAACCGAAAGGCGGGGGTCAACCTCGACGTGCATCTTGACGGGCAAGTAGCAGGTCCTACTGAATACCAAGATAGAATTCTTTCTCCCGTTAGTGAGCGGGTTATATGTCCTATGCGGTTATTGGCAGATGAGATCATAAGTATTTGGCCAAAGCATTGGAGCTAGTTATATTAGATACACGACAGCTCGATGATCTCGATTTGCATTAACGCATGCATAGCGTCAAGTACAGATAGGGTTTGACTGACCGTGACCCTATAACTTGATCGGGACATTTGAAAGAAGGGTTTATACGTATACTGGTATTCACGACAGAATGGTTCTTGAATGATCCCAATCATTCGTTCTCAGTTGGGGTACAGTGTAGGCCGCCAGGCTGGCTAGGTGGTGCTACTACTCTTTGGTTCCTCCCATTGCTGACTGAGACAGACCTACCGAGTCGCGCATGAGGATTGACAACGGAATGAATCAAGCTAATTCTCTCATTATGAATATTAGATATTGGATATCTAAATTTAGGACATTAGATGTCTATCCCTTATGGCTGTCATAATGCAGGCATTCATGCCTGCATTGAACACAGGAGTTTCGAATATTCAGCTTCTTAACCATTTGACGGATGTACCTCGACATTCTTATGTGCACATACGAGCCCAACTACGTTGTTGAGCTTGTCCAAAAAATTCTTTAAGCTAGCTCACGGCCTAGCCCACGAATAGGCCCAAAGACCAATTGCCAAGATTAGGGGTGGTCCATGAACCGAACGTTCGCGAACGGTGACAAGGATCTAAGTGTTCTCAAAGAAATCAAGAATCGTTGATCCGGGCTATAAAAATCGATGAACGGTTAACAACATCTGAAGATTACAGTCAAGACAAACAAGAACAAATAACCGATCGGATGAGATCGGTTAAGAATCACAAATCCAAGCAAAAACCCCAAATTTAAGAAAATAGTGTTCTAAAAAGAGATTACCTTGATTTGGACCAAGAAGACGATTACATGTTGTTAAAAATCTACAAATCCGCTCAAAAATGAAGCTAGAAGAAAAAGATTGGTCCTAATTGCCTCTGGATCTCACTCCCATCGGAAGGGATGAAGAAAAGTGGGAAAATGACGACTTAATGTTGCTGTCCAGTATTTATACTGGACAGTTATTAGCGCCCGCTAAACACCCTGCATTAGCGTGCGCTAACGGGGTCAACGTTCCAGAGAAACCGCCTATAACAAAGTTAGCACGCGCTAGCTAAAAGGCGTAGCGTGCGCTAACGGGTCACAAAACCAGTCCAGTAGCCCCTGGACAGAACTGCACCTACCGGGTAGCGTGCGCTAGAAATAAGAGAGAGCGTGCACTAAGCAGTCGATAGCGTGCGCTAGCTATCGGCCTTAGCGTGCGCTAACAAAGCTCCAGTCCCAGTCCAGTAGCTACTGGACTATTTTTGGACTGCCAGTTAGCGTGCGCTACAAATTCGGTAGCGTGCGCTAACCACAACGCCGTAGCATGCGCTATGCCACAAGCATTAGCGTGCGCTACACCACAAAAACTCAAAAACTCACAAAGTGATCCGAAATGCCTCCAAACACATGCCCCAATAAGGCACGACCAAAATATGACACAAAATTCCAACGATGAGGACAATGACAATCCGATAAAACCCAGAAAACCTAATGAATCCGGAATAAAGATCTCGGGTATTACATTTCCCCCCAGCTCGCTCCGATGTCAGAGACGTGGGGTGAGGTGGTTCCACTGGCGATCGTTTAAAATAATGACGAGCGACTCATCGAGCGGACTGATTTTGAATTTGGACGACCTACTCGGTTGCTGAAAGGAGCGGCCCATGAGACTATTTAGTGAAAGGGAACGAAAATAAATCGTTTCAGCGATCTTTGGTCTTGTTTAGTTCTTGCGATCTTCAATTTTGCAGATTCCTCGAGGAAGGCCGACCATCTCGGCCTAGAGGAACCGTGCACGGTCGCGGAGTTCGACGGAACCGACCTCTGCGACCATATCTTATGTGCGAGCGACATTCCGTCTGATGGTCTACTTCTCGCGACTCATTTAATTGTGAGGGTCCTCCGTAGGATACGTTTTACCTCGCAATGTAGCAATGGGGCGGACGATCTCAGCCTCGAGGAGTCCTTGCAAGGGGCGCCGTCGGATTAATCAACTCCGCGACCACGGCTTGTTAGCACTTTTCTGCCAGGGACCGACATGTTAGATGACGGACCTTCAAGGGCATACGTTGTGACGGGGGCGGAATGCGTCGCATTGTCCGGGTGAACCATGTTAGATGATGGATCCTTAAGGGAGGGTGAACGTGTCCTCAAATCTGTTTTGGAGGATCCTTCGGCTACGCCCGCCTCATATTTAAAATGAAGGGTGAGCGATCTCTGCCCAAAGGAACCTTGCATGGACGGGCTGTCGGTTCCATCGACCTCCAGAACCATGTCTGCTTCTACCTCGGATCGTCATGTTAGATGGCGGTCCTCGACGGTATACGTTGTGTTGGGGGAGACGATCGCTTGCCTGGGTCCATCATGTTAGATGACGAATTTTAGAGGGCAAGCGAGTCATCCTCTTTTTGGAGGCGTTGCTTAGGCAGTAGCCTTTGGTTTGACAGAGTTGTCTGAGGAGGTCGCGGCATTGGACGGCGTTGTGGCCGGGACTCTTGTGGTAAGCACAAAATTTATCGCGGTCCAGATGATCGTTGTCCCTTATCGCTTTTGGCTTGCTTGGCCGCTCGCGCCCCTTGATGGCGTAAAAAATATGGGCCGGAGATAGATTGAGGTTGTGGAGGAGATGGGCTTCCATATCTTCAAAGGCCTTGGAATCACCGGGTGACTTGGCGACCGCCTTTTCGGGCTTGGCGATCGCCTTCTCTGCCCCCTTGCCTAGGCGAAGGGTGAGCAACCTCTACCTGGCCATAAAGTCTGCGGCCTTGGCGCGGAAAATCACGTAGGTTGGGGGGATGTCCTTCGTAAGGTGCCTGAACATGGGCGAAAGACCATCAAGTCCCCCTAGGACCGAATAGAGGGCGATCTCGTCGCTTATGGGCTCCCCGGTGAGGATTATTTCATCCACCCGGTCGATGTAATCTTCATCGGACTCGTCTTTCCCCTGCCTGATCTTCATCATGCAGTGGGACCTTCTGGCCGAGCGACCTTGGCGGCGAAGTACGACGTGAAGTCGCTCGCCAGTTTTTCGAAGGAATTGATTGAGCGCGGTGGCAATAAGATATTCCACATATGGGCAAGATTGCCCAATGTCAACGGGAACATTCGGCATTTTGTCGCATCTGATGCTCCACATCCAGTCATGTAGATCCGGAACCTGCTTAAGTGAGTCTCGGGGTCCGATCTCCCCTCATACAAAAGTGTTTGAGGAGGAGCGATCTTTGGTTGCACGGGGGCAAGCTCGATCTGGACCGCGAGCGGCTAACTTGGTTGAGCGACCTTTCTCGTGGCGCCAGCCCCAGTTTCTAGGAGCGCCTTCATATCATCGAGCTGGCGTTTCATTGCGGCCATCGCCGTAGCCTGGCTGCTCGTGGTTTGGCTCTCGGATCGGGAGCCGAGGCGATTGTGTACTGATCTCCTGGCTCCGCGGTGTAACACCCCGAGATATTCGGAATAATTACAGCGCCGTAAACCCTTTAGATAAGGGTTTACAAGGCTAATTTTAAAAGAAGTGTAAAAATAATCCAATCGAACAACTGAAGTTCAAATACAGATTTGATTCAACCGATCAAATGAGTTAACTTATACAACCATATCGAAATGACCTTATTAAAACAGACGTACTCGAGTACTAAACGAACCAAGAAGACAAATCACAATAATAATAACATCAACCACATCACTGAGCCATTTCATCGTCCCGTTTGCATCGTGTGGTTGCCTCCCCGCTCCTCGGCTACCTGAACATCAAAACAATATCCACCCCCGAAGGGGTTAGCAAAACAATGCTAGTACAAGTATCATCATACAATAAATCATCAATGCATCATAAAACATGCAAAACGGACTTCCGCCACCGGAATCCAACGATGCGAATCCTCATGATTCCATCAACACAATACAGGTAATCCAAATGATCCAGCGCCCTTGGTATAGATCACCATGATGATCACTTCGGACCAACTCATGGTGGAAAACCCGTCCCAATGATCCAGCGCCCTCAAAGATAGATCCCCATGATGATCCGTCGGACCAACGCATGGTGGACATTCGATCCAGCGCCTCAACATAGATCCTCATGATCCCCTCGGATCATTTATACCATAAATCAAACAACTATGCATACACATATGCATTTCAATATGTTCATCAATACGAACAAATAACAACGAATATCACGAGAATTTTCAGAAATACATCTCATATTCAACGATATGAACAAAACCACAAGCATGATCAAGGTTTCAATATAAATCGAACTCGACATATGATACTTGCCTCGAAAATGGCAAGGACGAAACACCTCGATGATCTCAACACACTCGAAGGCCGCCTCCTTCGATCAACGTAACAAGCTCGAACCTTAACAAAAGGAGTGATATACAAATCATCTCAAGTCGAACGATGGCCTAACAATTCGTTCTACGGCCCAAAAGTTCAAAATAAATAATCTGCCTGGACTGCTTAGCGTGCGCTACGTATCCTACGTAACGTGCGCTAAGCCTGCCTGTTAGCGTACGCTATCGTATAAGCCTAGCGTACGCTAGCCACGGACTGACAGTTGACTCGGCTGACATCGTAACGCACGTTACGTACGTATCGTGCGTTAACTGAACCCCGATAGCGCACGTTAATTTACAAGTGTTAGCGTGCGCTAACCTTGCATGGCAGAATACTGCTAACAGAAAACTAGATTGAAAGGTGATGAACTCATGAATTCTATGGTGATACAACAAGTCATCCTCAAGCATATCATGCTAATAAGGTTTGTGGAAGTTCTTTGATTATGAGATACAAATATACGGATAATCATCTCAACATCATAATTCTTCTACGATCTTCAAGAAATATTCTAAGTTCCATTCGTCCTACGTTCCAAAACGCATGATTCCAAAGTATAAAATGTAACAACTGGGTAAAATCCATTTACTGATCATAAATCGATTTGAAAATGCTAAGGAGTCCAAATACTAAGATGGTTCAAAGGTTCAAACGATATATAGTGTCGATACGTCAAAAGTATCCTTCTAACATGTGATGACCGATTATAAACGAAATACTGGCTATCAAAACATGATCAACGTCAATACTAACATCGGTGAAGAATCACCTACCTCAAGGTAGTGAAGAACACGGAGGAAATCGAAGCAATCCAACACTGAAGGTTTGAACACCAATCTCCAACGATGTACGATCTTCAATCACGAGCTAGGATGTTGATATGGAGTGTTTAGGATGAAGGAAGTTATGTTCTAAGTGTAAGAATTCGGGTAATGGGAGAAGAAAGAACTGAAATCACGAATAGGATGCTGTCCTATTTATAAGAAATGGCTATTAGCGCGCGCTAGACCCTGCTCGTAGCGTGCGCTAACGGCTCACTGACTTAACTGTATTCAGCACTTAGCGTGCGCTACGCATATACCTGTAGCATGCGCTAAGGCGTTGACTTGGCTTTTCCCAAAAGCCGTCCAGGTTCATCCCGACACGATCCGACAGGGGTCCCCTGGCCAGATCTCACCTACCGCACGTCTCAATCAAATTGACCACACATAGCGTGCGCTAATAATCCTTTGTAGCGTGCGCTATTGAGTCTATGTTAGCGTACGCTACACATAGCCGATAGCGTGCGCTACATGCGCAGAATTACAATTTGTAAATCACATACATGAAATCATACGCTCGACAACATCGGATTATGAAATACGGAGAATAATACTCAGATCAAGTACAACGATTACAATATCACAAATTCCAAATACAATTCAGAAATCTCGGGTATTACATCCTTCCTCCCTAAAAAGAAGTTTCGTCCCGAAACTTAAGATGAAAACAACTCCGGATATCTAGTCTTCATACTGTCCTCCGTTTCCCAAGTGGCCTCTTCGACTCCATGTCGTGACCATTGTACTTTAACCAAGTGTATTGGTTTATTCCTCAATTGTTTGATCCGGCTCTCAAGTATCTTGATTGGTCTCTCTTCGAAGGTGCCATCATTAGCTATCTCGATCTCGTCGAAATCAATGATGTGACTGGGGTCCGGTACATACTTCCGCAGTTGGGATACGTGAAACACATTGTGAACGTGACTCAGCGATGGCGGTAAGGCCAACCTGTATGCTAAATCTCCAACTCTCTCGAGGATCTCGAATGGTCCGATATATCTCGGACTAAGCTTGTCTCTCCTCCCAAAACGGAAAATCCCTCGTGTAGGAGACACCTTCAATAGTACATGGTCCCAGGCCGAACTCTAGAGGGCGACGACGTACATCCGCATAAGATTTGCCGACTGGGCGCTAATGCCTCTCTCGAATCAAAGCTATCTTCTCTTGAGTCCGAATAATCAATTAGGTTCCGTCCCGATCAAATCCAAGAATCATCCCAACATAGGGGTGATCGGCATCTTCTCCCGCACAAAGCTTCAAATGGTGCCATCTTAATTGAAGCATGCCAACTATTATTGTAGGTGAATTCAACTAATGGCAAATGAACTTCCCAATCGGTTGACCAATCCAAAGCATGTGCTCTAAACATGTCTTCTACGGTTTGAATAGTCCTTTCTGACCGACCGTCCGTTTGGGGATGATAAGTCGTGCTAAAGTTGAGCTCACCCCCAAAGCCCCGTGAATCGCTTTCCGTAAGTGCGACACGGCGACCATCTCGATCCGAAATAATGCTCCTCGGCCCCATGCAACTGACTATCTCCGCAATAAATACTCATGCCAATCTCTCGGGCCCCATGTATCTTTAATTCCCAGAAATGAGCCGACTTGGTTAGTCGATCAACTACAACCCAAATCATGTTCATTCCGTTCTAGTCCTTGGCATACTAGTGATGAAATCCATCGAGATATCCTCCCACTTCCACTGGGGATCGAAGCGGTTTTAACATTCCTACAGTCGCTGATGTTCAATCTTAACCTGCTGACAAGTCAAACACTTCGAAACATACTCTGCTACGTCCTTCTTCATATTCCCCCACCAGAAATTTTGTTTTAAATCGTTATACATCTTACTGCTGCCTGGGTGAATAGAATAGGGCGCGCTATGAGCTTCCTTCAAAATTGTCCGTCTCAAATCATCATCCTCGGGAACGCAAAGTCGACTCTGAAATCTTAGAACTCCATCGTCTTGTATCACGAATCCTGGGGCTTTTCCCTTCTTTACTTCATCACATAATCGAAGGGTCAGAGAATCGTTCAACTGCTTAGATTTGATCTCTTCGACTAGTGATGAAGTCAGTTCCATCACATACAGTTGCCCTTGGATTCCTGGTGCCCATACTTCAATCCCTTCGCGGATCAGTTCTCGTTGAATGCTGGTTTGGGACGTAAGAGCTTCCAACACTCGAAGAGAAACAGGTTTTCGGCTCAATGCGTCGGCTACTACGTTTGCTTTCCCCAGATGATAGAGAATCTCCAAGTCGTAATCCTTGATCAATTCCAGCCACCTTCTCTGCCTCATGTTTAATTCTTTCTGACTGAAAATGTACTTGAGGCTCTTATGATCTGTAAAGATCTGACAATGAGTGCCGTACAAATAATGTCGCCAAATTTTCAAGGCAAAGACCACAGCTGCTAGCTCCAGATCATGAGTCGGGTAATTAACCTCGTACGGTTTCAATTGCCGAGAAGCATAAGCAATCACTTTATCCTTCTGCATCAACACACAACCCAAACCCTGATTTGAAGCGTCGCTGTATACCATGAATCCATCGATTCCTCTCGCGGCGCTAATATAGGTCTTGTCGTCGTCTCCTCTTAAGTTCACAAACCACTCTGGCACTTCTCATTCCACGTGAACTTTTGAGTTTTTCAGAATACTTGGTGAGTGAGCGGACGAGCAATTTTGGAAAATCCCTCTACAAAGCGGCGATAATATCCAGCAAGTCCTAAGAAGCTTCGGACTTCTTTCACGTTTTTAGGAGCTTCCCATTCCAAGATTGCTTCGACTTTCTTCGGGTCCACCTGAACTCCGTCGGCTGATATCACATGCCCAAGGAAGGTTACTTCCTTAAGCCAGAACTCGCATTTTGAAAGTTTTGCATACAGATGTTCCTTCCTCAAGGTGCTCAAAACCACACGCAAATGCTCGGCATGCTCCCATGCGTCCTTCGAATATATCAAGATGTCATCAATGAAGACGACCACAAATTTATCCAAGTATTCCAAGAATACCCGATTCATCAGTTGCATGAATACTGCAGGAGCATTGGTAAGTCCAAATGGCATTACTACAAATTCATAATGCCCGTACCGGGATCTGAAAGCAGATTTCGGTATATCCGATTCCTTAATTCTCAACTGGTGGTATCCTGATCGCAAGTCAATCTTTGAGAATACTCTAGCCCCTTGCAGTTGATCAAACAAGTCGTCGATCCGAGGTATAGGATACTTATTCTTGATCGTCAACTTATTGAGCTCCCTGTAATCAATACACAGTCGGAGGGATCCGTCTTTCTTCCGGACAAAGAGAACGGGCGCTCCCCAAGGAGAAACGCTCGGTTGAATATAACCCTTCTGTAACAATTCCTCCAGTTGCTTCTTGAGTTCATACATCTCGGTTGGCGCCATGCGGTATGGTGCCACTGAAATAGGAGGCTGCTCAGCTCTAATTCGATAGTAAATTCCACTTCTCTGTGGAGGTAACCTGTAGTTCGTCAGGAAATACATCTGAGAACTCATTCACAACTGAAATAGACGAGAGCTCTACTCCTTCCTCTTTCCTCATGGCATAGCACCAAAGTCCGTGACATCCCTGCTTCAGTAATTTCACGGCTTTCATTGCTTTGATCAATTTTCCCGAGCTTCCCGGTCTCCATCCTCGGAATAAGTCTTTAGATCCGTCATCAGCAATGATAGAAATGACTCTCTCTCGGTAATTCAGAACAGCTCCATAACGGTTGAGCCAATCATCTCCGAGAATTAAATCGTCACCGCAGATGTCAACTACAATAAGATTCGATGGCCAATCTCTTCCTTCTATAGATACTGGGAAATCCCTAGCTTCTAGGGTTCCCACAATTTTCTCTCCGCTCGGTAATCCCACAACATAAGGTTCACAATTAAATAAGCACGAGATTTTCTAACGATTTACACAGTTCAATGATACAAAAGAATGTGTAGCTCCGGAATCGAATAAAACACTAACTGGTTGCAAAAGGATCTGAATTGTACCTGATGCAACAGCAGTGTTCTGATCATCATATTTCCTCATTTCGTACAGGCGCGGAGGAACGGACCCAGCACTGGATGTCTCTCTCTTCCCAGCGTTCTGCTGCTGAAATCCACTCTGCTGCGTCTGGTTCACACTCGTCTCCTTCGGAACTGGAGCTGGAGTGCGAGTACCAAAAGATCGGGTCGCATTCCCACAAAATGTTGCGCGATGTCCTTCCAGTCCACACTCGAAATAGGTCACAACAGGCGCGAAATAATCACGTCGAACATGTCCCGCTTTGCCACAGTTATAACACTTCTTCCCTGCGTCTGAAACAGTTGGTGCTGCCCGGAACTTCTTTCCACCTCGAGAAGGATGCGGAGGTCTCCTGGATGAGTGAAAAGAGGACTGACCCCGGCGGGGCCCGCTACTCTTATTCTCCGTGAAGTTTCCAGACACCTTCTGTTTCTTTGCTTCCGTCGATTTCTCTACTGCTGCCTCTTTCATATCATAGGCCAACGCCTTGTCCTGATACTGTCGCAAGGTGGTACATTCAAATCCGGACATACACTGCTGAATTTCCGGCTTCATTCGCATGTCAAAATGAAAAATCTTCTCCGCCTCGGTCCTGACCAAGTGGCGCACATAAGTTAGCTGGTGATTAAAAGTCTTAATCACGTCCGTCACAGATGCTTCTGAATTCTGTGGTGAGAAAAACTCTCGAACTCGGGCCTCTCTAACTGGGCGAGGACAATACTGCGCTTCCATCATCAATTTGAATTCCGTCCAGTTAACATTGTGCTCCTCCGGTCGAATGGCCTCCCACCAGTCGAAAGCCTCCCCTGTCAGAAGATACTGGGCGACCGGAACCTTCCTATCGTTGGGATAATTAATCCCCGCAAAAATATTCTCTAATTCCTTCAGCCAGTGATCCCAAGAAAGCGTCTCAGTCGAACCATCAAATTTCAGAGGATGCAATTTGACCACCTCGGTAAGCCATTTATCTCCCCGATTATCCACGTTATGCTGTTGTCCCATCGCCGTCTGCATGCGATCCACAACTTGAGCAAACTGGTTTATCCGGCGACCACTCTTTGAAGCACTCCCGGCACGTTAGGATCTGCATTATTATTTGCCGATCCCTGCTGTCCCCCGGAATGGGAATCCGTTCGACTAGCGGTTATCTCTGGGGTAGATACCGACTCTTCTTGTCTTGCATTTCCACGTCCGCGTCCGCGTCCACGACCTCCTCTCAACATACTGTAAACATAAATACTCAATATCCAAGGCAAACTTTCTCAAAGTACATCCATCAATGTTTACAAGACATGAATTAAATAAAACGGTAGTATTCGAGATTAGGAAACTTACAACCACGGTCCACACGACGATTCTGGATCATCAGTGATGTTACTTACTAACAATAATCAAATAACGTAAACAGACCCAACTAACCCGACTGCCAAGATATCCATGAATCTTAGCTCCGATACCATATTCTATAACACCCCGAGATATTCGGAATAATTACAGCGCCGTAAACCCTTTAGATAAGGGTTTACAAGGCTAATTTTAAAAGAAGTGTAAAAATAATCCAATCGAACAACTGAAGTTCAAATACAGATTTGATTCAACCGATCAAATGAGTTAACTTATACAACCATATCGAAATGACCTTATTAAAACAGACGTACTCGAGTACTAAACGAACCAAGAAGACAAATCACAATAACAATAACATCAACCACATCATCGAGCCATTTCATCGTCTCCCGTCTTCGTGGTTGCCTCCCGCTCCTCGGCTACGAACATCAAAACAATGTCCACCCCGAAGGGGTTAGCAAAACAATGCTAGTATAAGTATCATCAAACAATAAATCATCAATGCATCATAAAACATGCAAAACGGACTTCCGCCACCGCAATCCAACGATGCGAATCCTCACGATTCAATCAACACAATACGAGGTAATCCGATCCAGCGCCCTTGGTATAGATCCCCATGATGATCCCGTCGGACCAACGCATGGTGGAAAACCCGTCCAACGATCCAGCGCCCTCAGCATAGATCCCCATGATGATCCCGTCGGACCAACGCATGGTGGACATTCGATCCAGCGCCCTCAGCATAGATCCTCATGATCCCCTCGGATCATTTATACCATAAATCAAACAACTATGCATACACATATGCATTTCAATATGTTCATCAATACGAACAAATAACAATGAATATCACGAGAATTTTCAGAAATACATCTCATATTCAACGATATGAACAAAACCACAAGCATGATCAAGGTTTCAATATAAATCGAACTCGACATATGATACTTGCCTCGAAAATGGCAAGGACGAAACACCTCGATGATCTCAACACACTCGAAGGCCGCCTCCTTCGATCAACGTAACAAGCTCGAACCTTAACAAAAGGAGTGATATACAAATCATCTCAAGTCGAACGATGGCCTAACAATTCGTTCTACGGCCCAAAAGTTCAAAATAAACAATCTGCCTGGACTGCTTAGCGTGCGCTACGTATCCTATGTAACGTGCGCTAAGCCTGCCTGTTAGCGTACGCTATCGTATAAGCCTAGCGTACGCTAGCCACGGACTGAAAGTTGAATCAGCTGACATCGTAACGCACGTTACGTACGTATCGTGCGTTAACTGAACCCCGATAGCGCACGTTAATTTACAAGTGTTAGCGTGCGCTAACCTTGCATGGCAGAATACTGCTAACAGAAAACTGGATTGAAAGGTGATGAACTCATGAATTCTATGGTGATACAACAAGTCATCCTCAAGCATATCATGCTAATAAGGTTTGTGGAAGTTCTTTGATTATGAGATACAAATATACGGATAATCATATCAACATCATAATTCTTCTACGATCTTCAAGAAATATTCTAAGTTCCATTCGTCCTACGTTCCAAAACGCATGATTCCAAATTATAAAACGTAACAACTGGGTAAAATCCGTTTACTGATCATAAATCGATTTGAAAATGCTAAGGAGTCCAAATACTAAGATGGTTCAAAGGTTCAAACGATATATAGTGTCGATACGTCAAAAGTATCCTTCTAACATGTGATGACCGATTATAAACGAAATACTGGATATCAAAACATGATCAACGTCAATACTAACATCGGTGAAGAATCACCTACCTCAAGGTAGTGAAGAACACGGAGGAAATCGAAGCAATCCAACACCGAAGGCTTGAACACCAATCTCCAACAATGTACGATCTTCAATCACGAGCTAGGATGTTGATATGGAGTGTTTAGGATGAAGTTATGTTCTAAGTGTAAGAATTCGGGTAATGGGAGAAGAAAGAACTGAAATCACGAATAGGATGTTGTCCTATTTATAAGAAATGGCTATTAGCGCGCGCTAGACCCTGCTCGTAGCGTGCGCTAACGGCTCACTGACTTAACTGTATTCAGCACTTAGCGTGCGCTACGCATATACCTGTAGCGTGCGCTAAGGCGTTGACTTGGCTTTTCCCGAAAGCCGTCCAGGTTCATCCCGACACGATCCGACAGGGGTCCCCCGGCTAGATCTCACCTACCGCACGTCTCAATCAAATTGACCACACATAGCGTGCGCTAATAATCCTTTGTAGCGTGCGCTATTGAGTCTATGTTAGCGTACGCTACACATAGCCGATAGCGTGCGCTACATGCGCAGAATTACAATTTGTAAATCACATACATGAAATCATACGCTCGACAACATCGGATTATGAAATACGGAGAATAATACTCAGATCAAGTACAACGATTACAATATCACAAATTCCAAATACAAGTCAGAAATCTCGGGTATTACACGCGGTAGGCGATGAGGTCTTCGCCGCAGAGCTCGGTTTTTCGGCGAGTGGGAGCCAAATGGCCGACTGGCCCTTTGGGAGTTGGGTATGCTGACGGATTCGGGCTCCGACGTCTCATGGATGGGGCCAGAATGCCCCGGTCACCATGAAGGGTCACTTCCAAGCCGGCTGAAGATGGAACTGTCCCGCCTCGCGAGTGCCTTTTCTCGTGAATCGGGGCTTTCTGATGATTGCTCGATAAGTAACCCTTGAGCTTTCATTTGCTCGCGCGGCGGATGGCTGATGGGGTAATAGTGGGCGCGTCGCATGCTCTCCGTCGCTCCCTTAGGATGGCCATAGCCTCCTCGATCTGTTCCGCGGTTTGAAATTGATCGAGTGAGAGGCTGGGGCGGTCCCTCGGGGGCGGGAGTGAGAGTTTCGCGTCGCCACGTCGCTCCAAAACATTACACACAAATAACCGAAGCACATGACATCAAAATATATGAAATAAAAGTTTGCTACATCGAGAATCAATGTCCTAAAAACTAAGGTGCTTGCTCGAATGAGGAGGGTGGAAGCGGGAAAGACGGATGAGTGAAACGAATAAATTCTTCAATCAGCCCACGAACTCCTTGAACCTCCGAGCGGAGAAAATGAACATCTTCATGGATTTCCATGTAATACCCGTCATTTTCATACTGTAATATTATTATTTATAATAATATTATACTTGCATTTCATTTCATTTAATTCCATTTAGAGGATCACGAACATTTATTTCGACGTATCACAAGTCCTAGCCCGAATATTTTGTCAGATATATATTTAAGTGGTCAGTATTTATTTTATAATAGTGTTATTAATTATTCGAGTATAATACTAACACTATTATTATTATTATTATTAATACCGTTTTTATTAAGTATTAATATTATTATTTTTATCTTTATTATTTTCAGATTTTTATTACCAATTAATTGTTATTCTACATTTGTATTACTATTATACTATTTATACTTTAACCATGAGTTATAAATTAATCAACTATGATTAAAGAGTAAACTACAAAGATGGTCCCTGTGGTTTCCGTTGACTTTCACGCATGGTCCCTAGACTTTTTTTTTGCACTCACAGTCACCAACTCTGAAACCCTTTTCACTCATGGTCCCTTGCCCAAACGTCCGTTAGTTCTGGGCGTTAATTTATGACGTGTGCCCAATTGGTGAGGGTATTTTCGTCCATTCAGGTAACTGAGAAGAACAATGGATGTCGTGTCCGTCATTTATTTATTTTCCCCATTTCTTTAACCCAAATCCTATCATCTAAACCCTAATTCAAAACTGAGAAGAACAATGGACGTGGTTAGGTGCCATTGTGGAAGAGTTGCCATTGTTAAAACCTCTTGGACGAATGTTAACCCAGGCAGAAGGTTTTACTCTTGCCCGATTCAAGTAAGTTTTTGTAAGTTTTATTGAATCAAACTAATGTAAATCAAATAATTGTTGGTGTAATGTTGTTCAACAGGGATCAAACTGTAGATGGATTGATTGGTATGACCCCCCCATGTGTAATCGTTCTCTTGAAATCATACCGGGTTTATTAAGGTCAAGGAACAACTATGAACGAGCAATAATGGAAGCCCAAAATGGTCGTGCAAAAATGAAGAAGTATCTTGTTTGGTCTTGGATCTTGTTTGTTGTTCTTTTTGCTATCAAGTAGGAACAGGGATTTTGGTCTTTGTTGTACCAAAACAGAGTCTCTTGTTTATGTTTGAAGTAGGTGGTAAGTTAGTATGTTAAGTTGGGTCTTTTGTAACAATCTAGCAAGTTGTATTTTGGAATTGATGATGAATGAAAACAAGCAGTTTCAATTTGTATGTTAAGTTGGGTCTTTTGTAACAATCTAGCAAGTTGTATTTTGGAATTGATGATGAATGAAAACAAGCAGTTTCAATTTGTATGTTAAGTTGGGTCTTTTTGTCTTTGATTGCTGCATAAGTCTCCTTATTTGCAAGACCTAGCACTTGAATCCTTTTTCCGGTGATTGAAAGAGGTTGAGTGGTAACATGCTTAGCTTGTACAGGAGGATTGACAGAGCTTGAAACCTTTTTGCAAGCCCTATCAGTTGTACCCATTTTTTAGACAGGTTGGTAATCTTCAGATGGGGTTGAGTGATAGCTAGATACATAGCTAGAAACAGAGTCTGAGCTATTATCATCAACCATTGCCCTTGAGATTATCTTGTTTGGATTTGTACCACTTGGGTTCATCAGATGAGGTTTTGAATCTGATGAAATGTTAATGATTTCTGGCTTGGACATTGTTGAGAAGTTTGGAAAGAGTTTAGGTTTTGAGTGGATGTAATTTGTGTATGTTGGTTGTATTAATGTGAATTTAATGGCAAATCCTACCCATTAGTCAAAGTAAAGGTTAATGCCATTCAATGGTAGGTAGTTGTACTGAGTTATGTGCTTGAAACAAGTCTTTGACTTTTAAAAATAGACCAAAACAAGCACAAATGACATAAATTTTGTGTACAGAAGATTTTGTGTACATATTTTGGTGTAAACATGTACCAAAAAACAAGCAAAACTGAGAAGCAAAGAAGCAAAACTTCTCAACTAACTTAGCCGATGTTAAACCCAAACGCAAAGCCAAAAGAACTCTAATAAAGAAGGCAAAACAAGGTTTTAGGGAAAATTTGCTGTCATTAGCAGCTATTAACCATTGGATTAAAGTAGTCATCATCCTGTTCTAGTATCCAGTACACATAAACATAAGCAACCACTGACATAAACACAAATATGACCAAAATAAAATATTGTTTATGGTGCAAACCAGCAACCATTTAGAACTAACTGCAAACTAAAATTAACATTAGCCAATGTTAATGACTTTCTTCCTTGGTTGTTTCTTCTTGGAACCTGATCCATCCACTGCAATACCCTTTCCCTTATCCACACTTCTTCCACTTGCACCACCAGCAACATTTGGCTCACATGTTCTACCTGCACCAGCTGCAACACCAGCAACATTTGAACTTTTCTTCTTGGTCTTTTCAACTCTTGGACCTGTGCAACTCCTAGAATTGTGACCACGACATCCACATTTGTCACAAGTAACTGTATTACCCTTTCTTGAAAGCTTCTTGTTCTTCACCATGCTATCTGAAATCTCCAAGGCTGACTTCCTTCTCTGTTTCCTTGGCCTGCCTGGTTGAGGCTTGTGAACTGGTGGAGTGATTGTAGATGGACCACCACACTTAGGCCACATTTTTGGTCCCTTTATTGGCATAATCTTGAATGAATAAACTTGCTTCCATGTTTCTAGCAAGTAGCAAGGATGGATCCATGTCTCTGGTAACCCTGTTTCTTGCCTGTTTTGTACCATGTTCCAGTTTGCAGCCACTGCATGCTTGCATGGTATCCCTGTTAATTCCCACCTCCTGCAAGAACAAGTTCTCTCAACAACATCCACAACACATTGATATCCTCTTGGACCAGTCACTTGGTAGTGTATCCCTCCGTTCCATTGAACTGTGTACTTGGTAGCCTCTTGTTTGATACTATCAAACAATTTTGCAGCATTAGGTGTGAGAGGACCACTAGAACTAGCTATCACTTTATTCACTGTCATAATCCTCCTCATGAGATATTCCCTTATGTATTCCAGTGTTCCTATAATAGGCTTGTCCCTTCCATCAACTAGTCTTCCATTAAAAACCTCACACATGTTGTTCAACAATACATCTGACTTTGCCCTTCCTGTTACAACACTTGTAATTAGTTACTATATAAATAAGTTTATCATCTAAACCACATGTTGTAAACAAATTTGTACCTGAAAAATGGGATCTGGCCCAATGTTGTGGAGGAATCTTCACTAACCAATCATAGCATGGCTTCAAAGCCTTTAACTCCTCCATTGCTATCCGAAAGTATGGCACGATTGTAGCAAGAGTTGACTTTCAGAGAAGGTCTTTGTATGCCCTTCCATTCCAGCTATGTTTCATGTTTTCATGGATATGTCTAAGACAATATCTATGCTCAGCACATGGAAACAATTTGGAAATTGCAGGTATAAGACCCTGTGTTATTGAGTGGACCACTTAATTAATATCTATGCTTTACACTAAATTAAACTAAATTATAATGTCAAAGTTAAGAATTAAATGTACCTTTTGACGATCAGTGATGAAAGTGAAGTTAGAGTTTCTGTAAAGACCAAGATCATCTCCAAGGCAAGTCAAAAACCATTTCCAAGACTGAAGGTTCTCTGTTTCAACTATCCCATAAGCCAAGGGATAGATACCATTGTTTGGGTCAATGCCTACAGCAGTTAAGAGTTGACCTGGAAAAGGTCCTTTCATGAAGGCTCCATCTAACCCCAAAATGTCTCTCATACCAGCTTTGAAACCTTCCTTACAAGGCCCCAAGCAAACATAAATCCTTTCAAACTTTCTAACCTCTGAACCTTCCTCTTCCCTAGCACATTGGATCTTCACAGTTGTGTTTGGATTAGTTTGCATCAACTCCATACAATAATCTCTCAGCATCGCGTATTGCTTTGTGTAATCACCCCTTAATTGCTTGCTTGCTTGTGCCTTAGCCCTCCATGCTTTAATTTGAGAAACTGAAAGCTCATGTGTCTTTTGTAATTGATCTTGAAGAGCTCTTATAGGTATGTCTGGGTTTTTTTCAATTTGATCTACTATATCTTCAGCAAAGAACCTTGAAGTGGCATACAAGATGTTTCTTGATTGTAGACAATGGTGTTCAGCATCATATGTTTTAGTCTTCCATGTTTCTGTGCCCTTCACTTTTGACACATGCAATACCCATGGGCATTGATTTCCATCTACTTTCCTGCAATTAGGTTTACCTCCTTTAATGACCTTTATCTTATCAATAGCCCTCTTCCCCTTTATAGGCTTATTAGTTGAACCAGATGGCTGACTAGGCCCAGCTGCTACACTTGGCCCAACACTAGGCCCAAATAAAGGCAATTGACCAAAACAAACTGCTCTCACTCTTTGTTTATCATTCTTCACTATTTTAATTTCTCTTCTAGTTTCAATTGAGTGCCTTTTTATTAACTTCTTAACCTCTGCTGCACTACCAAAATCTTGCCCAATATAAAAGTAGGTTTTGTAAATCTTACCCTCACTATTACTTTTCGCTTGTTTCCTTAATTGCTTGAGTTTAATTCTCATAGCCCTATCAAAATCATCTTCATTCTCAGACCCACTTATAAACTCATCATTGTCAAACACATCATCAATATCAACATCAAGATCTTCTACAACATTATCACTATCATAGCCATGGAACTCTGCTTCCAAATCCACATTCATTCTGAAATTCTCCATGTCCACATCAACTTCTTCCACATCATTGTCTTCATCTACAATGTACTCAGAATCATCACTGTCATCATTATCAGACACATCAGCATCAGTATCATCCTCTGTCCCATCCTCTGTCTCATCTTTCTCAGACCCAGAACTATCAACCTCATTCTCTGTTTCTACCATAACCTCATTCTGTGTTTCTACCCTAACCTCATTCTCTGTTTCAACCCTAACCACAGTCTCTGTTTCTACCCTAACCTCAATGTGTATATCACTTTCCACAACTGGTGGAAGAATTTCATCTAGGCCATCACAAGGGTTGAACTCATCATCACCCAAGTAAGGGTCATAAGATGAGTAGAATTCATTGACAAACTGACTAGATACATTAGTGGTTTGAGAAGGTATGTCATTAGCAACACCACTACCTTGACCCTGCTCTGGTATCCTAACTTGACTAGAATCACCAATTTCACATGGTATTTCTTTAGCAATACCACTACCACTACCTTGACCCTGTTCTTGTATCCTAACTTGACTAGTGTCACCTATTTGTGAGGGTATTTCATTAGCAACAACACTAATCTGAGTTTGGGATGGAATTTCAACAGCAACACCACCACTTGATTACCCCTGTTCTTGTACTAAACCTTTTTTATTGTCAAGACCAAACCTAAGTCTCTTAATCACTCCAGTTGGTGATTGTTTTGGTACATCTTCTTCTAATTCCTCTATAATACACCTCTTTTTCTTATTAGGTGAAACTAACAATGCATAGTAGATATCCGGGTTGGTCCTTTCATGTTCAACATACACATGCAACAACTTATGACCTAACCTAACATATTTACACATGTTAAGGACATCTTTATCACCAGCTAAAGGTTGTAGCATATTGTCCAAACTCTCAGATGGTATAAGAAAGTGATAAAACATGATTGAGTGACCATCATTACCTAACTCTTCTACCATAGCATCCATTTCGTGAACAGAGAACTCATCCACATCTACTAAATCAACAAAGCCCGAGTAACCACCTTCGTAGGTTCTATCTGGTCTATCAGTGAACTTCCCACCATAATTAATCTTGATTGAAAACAAATCAGGTTCATTTGCTGCAAAAAAATTAAGGAAAATCAAATTTAGGTTTGCCAGTCAATGAAATGAAAATTGATACATACCATATACTTCATGAACATCAAAATCATCTTTCCATTTCCGTATAGTCCACATTTTTGTTCCAACCATTGTAGCATCGATGAAGAAATTAGATCAAAATTAGGTTAAGTTTGTGTTTGTGAGATTTTTTTTTTTAGGAGAGAGAAATATTAGAGGGAAAATGATACGACTGATATTAAATGCCTGCAAACTAATGAAAATAGCCTCACCAATTGGGCACACGTCATAAATTAACGCCCAGAACTAACGGACGTTTGGGCAAGGGACCATGAGTGAAAAGGATTTCAGAGTTGGTGACTGTGAGTGCAAAAAAAAAAAGTCAAGGGACCATGCGTGAAAGTCAACGCAAACCACAGGGACCATCTTTGTAGTTTACTCATGATTAAACCACACTAATCATAGTTAAGAATCCTCCTCTTCCCATCGATCATTCCCTCTCACCAGAGTTCTCACTTTATCAAAACTACTCAATACTTATCCAACACAAATCTAATTCAACTAAAACACTTAAAGATTTACAACTATAAATATACAAAGTCCTTTCTGCAGAAATCCTTTACATCTATCGTTCCGCCCCCCCCCCCCCCCCCCCCCAAAAAAAAAAAGAGAAAATATATACAATACACCTTCTGCCAACAAGTCCATCACCAGAAAAGTTCCATACTAAGAAGGAGAAGGAGACCCATCTTCCTGCTGCACGGCCGAAGCAGGACCTGATTCAATCTTGTCTACAGACTCTCAAGCCAAAAATCTCATCTTCTCAACTTTCTCCAACGAGAGGTAAATCAAACTCTTCTCCTCTTCATACACGTCGCCTATATATATATAAAGTATCATATTGTTTCATCTGTGTTAATAATTATACCACCATGTCGGTTGCCCTCAGTCAACATACAAACCCAAAACCATCATATTCAACCCGCACATCCAATCGGCCAAAACAAAATTCAACCAAAACTTTACAAAGGGCCGACTGATTCTATGCAGTCGAGAATTCTAATTTGTTTCAATCTGAACTCTTTTCACCCTTACTTGCTCAGAAACCAAATTTAATCCAAAGTTCATCAAAAATCAAAACTCAAATTTTTTCCTGAATAGAATAATCATCATGTCTCGAGACAGAATCATCGACCTCGAATCGTCAGCGGATTCAAACCCCGAATTCAACACAGAAACCTAAACTCAATATTTTTTTATCTGAGCGGAAGAATCCCGAAATCAGGCCAAGCCCGAAAATCAACTGCAATCCATCCTCCAGGATACCATGGCCGAACCAAACCCGTCATCAGCCTGACCCCTGCACGAACTCAGTCCCCGATTCAAAATCACCACCGATGTAGACGGCGACGCTGCCGCCGTTCTTTCTCTGGAGCACAGCCGTCCTTTCGCTTCGTGTGTGTGTGTGTGAGATTGTTGTGTGTAAACCGTGTGTATGTTTGTGTTTCTACAAGTTTTGGAATCCGGCTGAGAAGGAAGGAATTTAGAGAGAGAGAGAGAGAGAGAGAGAAGGAAAAGAGGGAGAAACGGGAGGAAGAGAGGTGAGAAATGAATGGTGTCGGCGGAGAGAAGAGGGTTAAGGGTTTATATACCCGGGATTTTCATAGGTTATTCAATTTAGTCCTCACAGTTCTCAGTGACATCCAATTTAACCCTAGACACTTTAATTGTTTTGATTTTAACCCAGTAAGCTTTTCAATTCTTACAATCTGACCCCAGTCAACTTTGAAAACTTCACTTCCAGTTCTATTTTGACCAAGACATTAAAATGTTGACTTTCAATTAATATTAATAATTAATCTGAATTTATGCATAAATATTTTAATTTCAGTCATCTATAATATTAACTCCTCGATTTATATTAATAAGTAATTATAATTTATTTTCAGTTATTATATAGTGATATTCATATCTTTTCATTTATAAACAATAAGGATTATAATTACTATTATTATTATATGTAGACTTTATTGAGGATTTACGCGCTTAGGACTGTGAGTCGAGCATCTTCATTTCAAGTCGGACATCATCATTTATTCAGGTGGAAATTTTCACTATCAGTTTAATTGCTTTAATTGGACTGTGTACATGATGTCTATTCATGTCTAAATTATTTATGCACGTTGTAAATCAGGCTAACCTGTATTCGTGTAAGAGGCTATCTTAAAATATATGTTGTTGCGGGGACACCTGCGCCACCTCAATATTCACATGCGTGCTCGATTCATGCTATATGTGGTATTGTGTTTATGTTTGATGTTGTTGCGGGGGCACCTGCGCAACATCAATATTGCATGCTTGATTCATGCTATATGTAATATTGTGAGTATGCATTTACGTTGAGGAAAAATGTGATAGATTATTCATGTTATGCTTTCCATGAGATTGTATATTACTGTGATCAGTGTGATTTTCACGAGCTGAAGGAAGCTCACCCCCACCCTTATTGATCCCGCAGGTTGAACCGAGCCTGATGGACGAAGGAGCGATCCGAGGGGGCATATGAAAAAAAGAATTTATTACATGATGTTTTCTTTATGTCAAATGTTTGAAACTTATTTGGGGAAACGTTGATCAGAGATTTATAAATTATGATTTATTCTTTCGCTGCAAAATATTACTTCGTATCTATGATGAAATGTTACCTTATTTAAAGGTATTTAATTTTTATGACATTGTAGCGACTCGACTTTGTAGGCGAGAATTTTTATATTCTCAAGAAAATTATTTTTCGTCAAAATTTACCTTTTCCTTATTTTCCCCAATATTTACCCTAGAAAGTCGGGGCGTTACATAATGGTATCAGAGCGGGTTTTACTTTTCTGTAGACTCACTAAAATGTAAAAGTATCATATGCTCTTAGCTTCGCCACTTCGTCACTCCGTCTGAGGTACCAAATTTCAGTCATTATTCATGCATATGTCATTTCATTTTTTCTACTTACATAATTATATATGTACGTACGAACTGTTAGAATGGCCAAACCTAGGATGACGCCACGTAAGAAGGTCCCGGCTACTTTTGACTCGCGTCTTCTAGCACGTAAAGACTGGTGGGACTATCCTAGTTTGCCATAAAATGCACCACACTATGTCATTAATAGGCTGAGTAAGTGGCTGCAATCTGGGAAACAAGGTTCCGTCACGCGACAGCTAGAGCACCTGATGGAGAAGTTATCCGACGACTGGAGTTGCTGCATCTTTTGGCTTTGGAAAAAGGCCATCAAGAGATCGCTAGGAGAGCGAGAGGTTGCTGATGGTTTCCAGTTCGACGTTGGACGCTTATTGGATTTGTATGCTCGAGAGGCGATTCCAGTTGCAAATTAGGATGCCGACTCTACGGACGAGGAAGACTCAGAGGAAGACCCTGAAGAAGACCCTGAGGAGGATCCCAAAGAAGATCCTGAAGAAGATCCAGAGGAAGTTCCTGATGAAAGCTCAAAGATGGATCTCGCCGAAAATATGAAGGACGTGTTGATGGCAGACATCGAGTCTGAAGATGAAGTCATTTCATGGATTGAGCCACGACCCCCTATTCCCGTCGTAGAGATTATTAATAGTGACAACGAGGAGTAGTCGTAGGTTTAACTCATGTTATTATATCTATTATTGTTGAAATTTCCAGTGGATGTTCCCAAATATATTATATTAATAAAAATCAGTTCTTTTATTGCATTTATATTTTTCTATGTGTTGCGACTATTATATGCGTTCTACCTATCTCCTCATTCTTTATTTCTTGCACTACGTCGACTAATGGGTTTTACAACTCGTTGGCAGACTCATGGCTAACCGAGGTAACCGCAATGCTCAACCCACTAAAGAGCAACTTTTAGCTGGATTGGCCACCTTACTTCAAGGCACAACCATCTTACCGCCCAATAACCCTGAGCAAGCTCAAGCTCAAGTTATTAAGTGGTTCAACCAATTCAAGCCGCCCGTTTTTCTTGGTCGTGAGGGACCAACAGCCATAGAAGAATGGTTGTTGAATCTAGATAGCATATTCGACTGCATGTCGTGCACCGATGCTCAGAAGGTGTCATGTGCCGTGTTTTAGCTCAAAGAAGATGCTGGGACATGGTGGATTGGAGTGTGGAGGCTCAAGACCCAAGACAAAAAAGACGCGTTCACTTGGGACCAGTCCAAGGATACGGTTATGGAAAAGTACTACCCGAGGGCGTACAAAATCAAGATGCAAAAGGAGTTCCTCGATCTGACCCAAGGTGGAATGTCGGTTACCGAGTATGAGCGCAAGTTTAACCACATGTGCCGTTTCGCTCCTCACATGGTCGAGACGGATGACATGAAGTCTCAGAAATTCCGGGATGGACTACGTGACTGGATTCGTCATCATTTGGCTGGTAATGGTCGTCTGAGGTATAATGAAGCAGTTGCAAGGGCCGAGGACATTTCTGCTAGTTTAGACGTGGAAAAGGCAAGGGCACCACCAGTTGCAGCAAATAACAAACGCAAGTGGCATGAGCAAGGAGGTGGTAGCAAGAAGAATGTTAAGACTGGATCCTCGGGGGTGAAACCCCAGTCCGATAAACCTACATGTGCTACTTGTGGCAAGGGGCATAAAGGTGCATGTATGCTTGGTCAGAAGCGGTGCTACTATTGCCGTGAGGAAGGGCACCTGGCCCCAGCGTGTCCGAAGATAGGAAAAGGTCAAGGCTCTGGAGGCAAAGCTCGAGTGTATAGCATGGCCGAGGCAGAAGAAGAGACTGAGCCCCAAACCATGTCGGGTATGTTATCAGTTGCAAATATTCCTGCTTTGGTTTTGTTTGATACGGGTGCATCTCATTCATTCATCTCTAGGAAGCTTTGTACTATGATTGGTTGTAGAAGTAGTAAACCCCTAGATCTTTGTTAGTTAGCATGCCTGCGGGGGGAGTTATGCATGTAGACTTGATAACTAGCAATGTGAAGATAGAGATTAACGAACATAGCTTCTTAACCAACTTGCACATAGTTGAACTTAGCGATTTTGATATCATTTTGGGTATGGATTGGTTGGACAAGCATAGAGCTGTAGTTGAATGCTTCGAAAGGAGAGTAACTTTATGTCCCTCTATTGATGTCAAGACCGTATTCGAGGGAGTAAGACACTCTAGTACCCCGAAGGTGATTTCAGCCATGAAAGCGGTGAAAATGTTAAAGAAGCGAAGTTGCCAAGGATTCTTGGTGAATGTGATGGGGAAAACAACTTCGGAGAAGATGGTAGCTGATGTACCTATCGTCAAGGAGTATCCAGATATCTTTCCCGAAGACTTGCCCGGAGTTCCACCGAACCGTCAAGTTGAGTTCTCGATTGATTTAGTGCCAGGAGC
Source organism: Orobanche coerulescens (assembly GCA_033398695.1). Classification (NCBI taxonomy): domain Eukaryota; kingdom Viridiplantae; phylum Streptophyta; class Magnoliopsida; order Lamiales; family Orobanchaceae; genus Orobanche; species Orobanche coerulescens. The sequence continues at coordinate 136,220,335 of CM065804.1, read as the reverse complement.
GGCACCAATATCGAAGGCTCCCTATAGGATGGCGCCTAAGGAATTGCAAGAGTTGAAAGTACAAATCCAGCAACTACTCGACTCTGGATTTATCCGAATGAGTGTTTCGCCATGGGGTGCGCCAGTGATCTTCGTGAAGAAAAAGGATGGAAGTTTTAGGATGTGCATAGACTATCGTGAACTTAATCGACTCACGATAAAGAATAAATATCCACTTCCTGGAATAGAGGACCTATTCGATCAGCTTGGAGGCTCGGAAGTATTCTTGAAAATTGATTTGAGATCCGGATATCACCAGCTGAGGATTAAGGATGATGATATCCCGAAGACAGCATTTCGAACTCGATGTGGACACTATGAGTTTATAGTGATGCCATTTGGTTTGACTAATGCGCCAGCGGTATTCATGGATCTCATGAACCGTGTTTTTCAACCTTATTTGGATAAGTTTGTCATTGTGTTCATAGATGACATACTTGTATATTCAAAGACCAAGGCTGAACATGAGCAGCATCTTATAACAGTTTTGGGAATACTGCGCAAGGAGAAGTTGTATGCGAAGTTCAACAAGTGTGAATTCTGGCTTAACCAAGTTGCATTTTTGGGACATGTGGTCACTTCTAAAGGAATTGAGGTTGACCCGATTAAAGTTGAGGCAGTAAATGATTGGAAAGTACCAAGTAATGCAAATGAAGTTCGCAGCTTCTTGGGATTCGCCGGTTATTATCGAAGATTTATCAAGGGATTTTCGAAGATAGCTGCACCGATGACTAAATTGACTAGAAAAGGAGAAGTTTTCTTATGGAATGAGAAATGCGAAAATAGTTTCCAAGAACTTAAACGAAGACTGACTGTAGCACCAGTGTTGACCATTCCCGATCTAACGAGAGAATTCGTCATCTACAGTGATGCATCCAAGCAAGGTTTGGGATGCGTATTGATGCAAGAGGGCAAGGTAGTTGCCTATGCCTCGAGATAGTTGAAACTGCACGAGCTGAACTACCCTACTCATGATTTGGTATTAGTAGCGGTAGTTCATGCTTTGAAGATTTGGAGACATTACCTGTATGGAGGTAAGTGTGAAATTTATACAGACCACAAAAGTCTGAAATATATTTTCACACAAAAGGAATTGAATATGAGGTAGCGCAGATGGCTTGAGTTGGACAATGACTACGATTGTACAATTCATTACCACCCTGGTAAAGCAAACGTAGTTGCTGATGCACTGAGCCGTAAGGCGATAGGAGAACTAACTTGTTTGTTGACCAAAGAGGAAAGCTTGGTTAAGGAATTTGCAAGGATGAACCTTGATATGGCTACACCATCGAATCCAGTTGAGTCATTATTGGCTAGTTTGGTGGTACAACCAATCTTGAGGGAACAAATCAAAGAAGGTCAAGGACAGGACGACTTCTTGGTCAGGATGAAATAACACACTCTTTCAGGTGAGGATAAGGGATTCAGTGTGTCCGATGATGGCACAATGTACTATGAAGGGAGGATCTGTGTGCCCAATGTTGTCAAGTTGAGAGAATCGATATTGAAGGAGGCACATAATACTCCGTATACAACACACCCTGGGAGTATAAAGATGTATCAAGATCTTAAGGGGACATTTTGGTGGGAAAGTTTGAAAAGAGATGTGGCAGACTTTGTCAGAAAGTGTATAGTTTGTCAGCAAGTGAAGGCAGAACACTAACGCCCCTTTGGATTTCTTAAATCACTTCATATTCCAGAATGGAAATGGGAACATATTACGATGGACTTTGTGGTAGGTTTGACTCGAACGGAAAAAGGAAACCACGCTATTTGGGTTGTTGTGGACTGACTCACAAAGTCAGCTCACTTCATCCCAGTCAAGATGAACTTTCGAATGGATCAGTATGCTCAACTCTACATCAGGGAGATTATTAAGTTGCATGGAGTGCCAGTCTCTATAGTATCTGACAGGGATACTCGTTTCACATCACGTTTTTGGGAGAGTTTGCAAGAAGCCTTGGGAACGCAGTTGAATTTTAGCACGACCTATCATCCTCAGACTGATGTTCAGTCCGAGAGGACCATCCAAATCCTTGAGGATATGTTGCGAGCATGGGTGTTAGACATTAGAAATAATTGGGAACGACTGTTGCCTTTGGTAGAATTCGCTTACAACAATAGTTACCAGTCGACGATCGGTATGGCACCGTATGAAGCCTTATACGGTAGGAAGTGTCGATCACCACTGTATTTGGATGAGGTAGGTGAAATGAGAATTTTGGGTCCCAAGATGATCGAACAGACGGTTGGTGTGGTGGATAAGATTCGTGAGAGGATCAAGATAGCACAGGATCGTCAGAAGTCTTACGCCGACAAACGTAGGAAAGATCTCGAATTCTGTGTTGGCGACAAGGTATTCCTGAAGGTATGTCCTACCAAGGGAATTGTTCGTTTTGGTCCAAGGAGCAAGTTGAGGCCAAGATACATTGGACCGTTTGAAATTCTTGAATGGATCGGTGAGTTCGTTTACCGCTTGGTTTTACCCTCGGAACTTTCGGCTGTGCACAACGTCTTCCACGTATCATTGTTGAGGAAGTATGTGCACGATCCCAGCCACGTCATCAACTATACCACCGTGGAGATGAACAAAGATTTTACTTATGAAGAACAACCAGAACTTATCCTCGACCGATCAGTCCGGCAGTTGAGGAACAAAGAGATGGTGTTTGTCAAGATTCAATGGCGTAACCACAATAAAGATGAAGCCACGTGGGAGCGCGAGGAAGAACTTCAAGCACATTATCCGAACTTCTTCAATCAAGGTATGTCATTATTTTCGAGGACGAAAATTTTTCTAAGAGGAGTAGGATGTAATACCCATCATTTTCATACTGTAATATTATTATTTATAATAATATTAGAGTTTCATTTCATTTCATTTAATTCCATTTAGAGGATCACGGACATTTATTTCGACGTATCACAAGTCATAGCCCGAATCATTTTGTCAGATATATATTTAAGTGGTCATTATTAATTTTATAATAGTGTTATTAATTATTCAAGTATAATACTAACACTATTATTATTATTATTAATATTATTATTATTATTATTAATAATATTATTAATACCGATTTTATTAAGTATTAATATTACTCCCTCTGTCCCAGCCAAAGGTTGACAGAGGGTGTATATTTGATGTATTTTAGGTAATGATTGGTATAAGTAATGATGATTAAATGTGTGGTGGAGATTAAAAAGTAAAAAGTATTGATGATGAATGGGTGGTAGAGATTAAAAAGTAAAAAGTAATTGTTTGATTTGATTGTAAAAAGTAATATATGTAAACTTACTAAAGGGACTACGTTTTGATAGAAATGTAAACCTTTGGGCGGGACGGAAGTAGTATTATTTTTATCTTTATTATTTTCAGATTTTTATTACCAATTAATTGTTATTCTACATTTGTATTACTATTATACTATTTATACTTTAACCATGAGTTATAAATTAACCAACCATGATTAAACCACACTAATCACTGTTAAGAACCCTCTTATTCCCATCGATCGTTCCCTCTCAGTTCTCACTTTATCAAAACTACTCAATACTTATCCAACACAAATCCAATTCAACTAAAACACTTACAACTATAAATATACAAAGTCCTTTCTGCAGAAATCCTTTACATCTATCGTCCAGCCCCTCCCAAAAAAAAAGAGAGAAAATATATACAATACACCTTCTGCCAACAAGTCTATCACCAGAAAAGTTCCATACTAAGAAGGAGAAGGAGACCCATCTTCCTGCTGCACGGCCGAACCAGCACCTGATTCAATCTTGTCTACAGACTCTCAAGCCAAAAATCTCATCTTCTCAACTTTCTCCAACGAGAGGTAAATCAAACTCTTCTCCTCTTCATACATGTCGCCTATATATATAAAGTATCATATTGTTTCATCTGTGTTAATAATTATACCACCCTGTCGGTTGCCCTCAGTCAACAAAGAAACCCAAAACCATCATATTCAACCCGCACATCCAATCGGCCAAAACAAAATTCAACCAAAACTTTACAAAGGGCTGACTGATTCTCTGCAGTCGAGAATTCAAATTTGTTTCAATCTGAACTCTATTCACCCTTACTTGCTCAGAAACCAAATTTAATCCAGAGTTCATCAAAAATCAAAACTCAATTTTTTTCCTGAACAGAATAATCATCATGTCTCGAAACAGAATCATCAACCTCGAATCGTCAGCGGATTCAAACCCCGAATTCAACACAGAAACCCAAACTCAATATTTTTTTACCAGAGCAGAAGAATCCCAAAATCGGGCCAAGCCCGAAAATCAACTGCAATCCATCCTCTAGGGTGCCATGGCCGAACCAAACCCGCCATCAGCTCGACCCCTGCACGAACTCAGTCCCCGATTCGAAATCACCGCCGCTGTAGACAGCGGCGCTGCCGCCGTTCTTTCTCTGGAGCACAGCCGTCCTTTCGCTTCGTGTGTGTGTGTGTGTGATTCTTGTGTGTAAACCGTGTGTATGTTTGTGTTTCTACAAGTTTTGGAATCCGGCTGAGAAGGAAGGAATTTAGAGAGAGAGAGAGAGAGAGAGAGAGAGAGAGAGAGATAAGGCAGAGAGGGAGAAACGGGAGGAAGAGAGGTGGGAAATGAATGGTGTCGGCGAAGAGAAGAGGGTTAAGGGTTTATATACCCAGGATTTTCGTAGGTAATTCAATTTAGTCCTCACAGTTCTCACTGACATCTAATTTAACCCTAGACACTTTAAATGTTTCGATTTTAATCCAGTCAGCTTTTCAATTCTTACAATCTGACCCCAGTCAACTTTAAAAACTTCACTTCCAGTCCTATTTTGACCAAGACATTAAAATATTGACTTTCAATTAATATTAATAATTAATCTGAATTTATGCATAAATATTTTAATTTCAGTCATCTATAATATTAACTCTTCGATTTATATTAATAAGCAATTATAATTTATTTTCAATTATTATATAGTGATATTCATATTTTTTCATTTATAAATAATAAGATTATAATTATTATTATTATATGTAGACTTTATCGAGGATTTATGGGCTTAGGACTGCGAGTCGAGCATCTTCATTTCAAGTCGGACATCATCATTTATTCAGGTGGGAATTTTCACTATCACTTTAATTGCTTTAATTGGACTGTGTAAATGATGTTCTATTCATGTTTAAAAATTTTATGCACGTTGTAAATCAGGCTAACTTGTATTCGTGTAAGAGGCTATCTTAAGATATATGTTGTTGCGGGGACACATGCGCAACCTCAATATTCACATGCGTGCTCGATTCATGCTATATGTGGTACTATGTTTATGTTTGATGTTGTTGCGGGGGCACCTGTGCAACCTGAATATTCGTGTATGCGTGCTCGATTCATGCTATACGTAATATTGTGAGTATGCATTTACATTGAGGAAAAATGTGATAGATTATTCATTTTATGCTTTCCATGAGATTGTATATTACGGTGATCAGTGTGATTTCCACGAGCTGAAGGAAGCTCACCCCCACCCTTATTGATCACGCAGGTTGAACCGAGCCTGATGGACGAAGGAGCGAGCTGAGGGGGAATATGAAAAAAAGAATTTATTACATGATGTTTTCTTTATGTCAAATGTTTGAAACTTATTTAGGGAAACGTTGATCAGAAATTTATAAATTATGATTTATTCTTCCGCTGCAAAATTTTACTTCGTATCTATAATGAAATGTTACCTTATTTAAAGGTATTTAATTTTTATGTCATTGTAGCGACTCGACTTTGTAGGCGAGAATTTTTATATTATCAAGAAAATTATTTTTCGCCAAAATTTACCTTTTACTTATTTTCCCCAATATTTACCCTAGAAAGTCGGGGTCTTACATTCCAGCTGTGAAGTTTCGATGCTACGCATCCGGGAAATGAGGTCACTCTCCTTTTCCTCGGTAAGTGTCTCTCTCATCGGACATTTGCCCTTAGAAGTAGTCTTTCTTACAAAGGAACCTGTTTGCATTTCTCGAATGCTGTGCGGCCCTCGTCTAGTAATCCACTCTTCCGGTGTCGGCATTCTAGTCCCTTTCTCCACTTGATCATCTTCATTAATGTACGAAAAGAGAATCCAGCCCCGGTTGATGGTTTGCACATAATGCATGGCCTTAAGCGAGTAGTCGGAAATCTCAAGGCCGATAGACACAGGAACGGCTTTGTCCTTCGTTAAGTCCACCTTATGAAATTTGAAAATCGCCGTTAGGATGGAGCCGTATGGCATTCCAGGCTTGAGGGACCATGAGGCGTAGTTTTTCGACCGAAAGAGGTCGCCTTTGACTTTCATCCAGCTCGTAACAATGGTGGCGAAATCAATCAAATCGTCATTCAGCACTCGGTATACCACATGCTTGTCGATTCCAACCAACTTATGCTGCGTGTTGACCTTAGGCATTATGCACTTGGTGAGCGCGACCAATAAAAGTCGAATATTAATGATGGGGTCGTTATTCTCGAAGACCTCATCGGTGATATCGATGACGGCTTTCGAGCTTAAAAATTCCCTGACTTCAAGCTCAGATACACCAGATTCTTCAGAAATAGACTTCCCCGAACACGCAAAACCATCCGATGATAAACTAAACAATTGATTCAAAATCTCCAAGGAGACTTTCGCCACAGTTCCTCCAACCAAGCTTCCCAAAAATAAGGATGAAGATCCTTCATTCTCAGCAACAAAAAGATTCGCGTAGAATTCACGAACCAATTCGGGAAAAACGGGTTCTTTACACTCAACAAAACAAGAGATACCGAATGAAGAGAAGAATTCAGAAATAGCAATGTTTACCCGTTCTAGACTATGGAAATTGAAGTAATAGCAATCCTTCAAGTGTTCTTGAGGGATGATTTATGAAAATACCTTAAAAGCGGTATAAGACACAAAACGAGAAGTATCGAAATCTGGTTCGCGGGTACGTTTTGTGCTTTTGTATGCCTTTTCCATAGCTTTTCTTCCTTTGCTCGACATGAATTTGAGAGAATTTGAAAGATTTGATTGAAGAAATCGGAATTATATGAATTGGGTTTGGCTAAAGTTCTTGCTGCGAAAGGGGATCTGAGCGATTGCGTGCTTTATGAAAGGGTGAATGGTATTATGGACTGTTCAGGGTTTATATAGGGAACTGAAAAAGTTTAATTAGCGCGCCCAAGGAATATAGAGGTAGCGTGCGCTATGAATTTATATGTTGCTTACTGGACTGTCCAGTAGCATATATCGGAATAAGAAGGATTTTAGTTAGCGTACGCAAGAAATATGGGTTAGCGTACGCTATCAAAGAAAAACTCATTCAGGAATGGGAAATTAGCGCGCGTTAAAGAGATAAAGCTAGCGCGCACTAGAGAATGAAACGTTTCTAAGGAATTGATTTCCCGAGTAGATAACTAATTTCAAAAATTGTCAAGATGTCCCATACCAAGTTGCAAACGAATAGTATTAAATGATTCCTCTGGAAGATGTTTCGTAAATATATCAGCAAGTTGATCTTTCGTCCCAACAAAAATTAAGCAGATGTCTTTCTTTTACACATGATCGCGTAAAAAATGATGCCTAATATCTATATGCTTAGTCCTACTATGCAACACAGGATTTTTGCTCAAATTAATTGTACTAGTATTATCACATAAAATAGGGGTATTTTCAAAATAAATGTCGTAGTCGCGGAGTTGATTTTTAATCCATAATACCTGAGCACACGCACTCCCTGCAGCAATATATTCGGCCTCAACTGTAGACAATGCTACACTGGTTTTCTTTTTACTTCCCCAAGATATTAAACATGAGCCAATGAAATGACACGTACCTCTAGTAGTGTTTTTATCAATTTTACATCCGCCGAAATCGGCGTCACTATATGCAATCAAATTAAAATCCAAGCAAGAAGGATACCATAGACCTAAACTGATGGTCCCATTCAAGTAACGAAAGATGCACTTACAAGCAATTAAATGGGATTCCTTATTATTAGCCTGGAATCGAGCACATAAGCACGTAGCAAATATTATGTCTGGCCTAGAAGCAGTTAAATATAGCAAAGATCCGATCATACCTCGATATAATTTTTGATCCACCTGTTTGCCATTTTCATCTTTTTTTGATTTCAATGATGAAGACATTGGCGTTGAAATCACTTTGCTACTCTCCATTTTGAATTTCTTGAAGAGATCATTTGAGTACTTTGTTTGATGAATAAAAATTCCATCTTCGAATTGCTTAATTTGAAGCCCGAGGAAGAATGTTAATTCTCCCATCATACTCATCTCGAACTCTCCCTTCATAAGATTAGAAAAATCTTAGCACAATGATTCGTTAGTAGCCCCAAAAACAATGTCATCAACTTAAATTTGGCAAACAAGTATATCCTTATCCAATATTTTTACAAACAAGGTATTATCTACTTTACCTCTTTGATAATCATTAGTAATTAAGAATTGACTTAAACGATCACACCATGATTGGGGTGCTTGTTTCAAACCGTAGAGCGCCTTGTTGAGTTTGTAGACGTGATCCGGGAAATGGTGATCTTCAAAACCGGGAGGTTTCTTGACATATACTTCTTCTTGAATATAGCCATTCAAGAATGCACTTTTCACATCCATTTGGGATAACTTGATCTGTTTGTGAGCTGCAAATGCACATAACAAACGGATGGCTTCGAGTCGAGCCACAGGAGCAAACGTTTCTTCGAAATCAAGACCTTCTTCTTGATTATAACCTTGTGTGACCAAATGAGATTTATTTCCAATTGGGTAACCGTCTTCGTCACACTTGATTTTGAGCACCCATTTAGTTCCGATAATAGTTTTATCTCTAGGGGTAGGAATTAAATTCCATACGTTATTGTACATGAATTGAACGAGCTCCTCTTGCATTGCCATCATCCAACTTTCATCATCAAGGGCCTTGGATATATTTTTGGGAACAATTTTGGATACGAAAGCACAATGAGCCATATATTCAGTGGTTCTCCTTCGAGTTTGAACACCGTCTTCAATATTTCCAATCACGAGATCTTTTGGATGGTCTTTGATGTGCCTCCAATCTTTCGGTAAATCCTCGATTGTCTTATTTTGGATTTCCGAAATTTTCTCCATTTCGTTTGAGGGATGAGAATCCAGAAAAATACCTGCATCATCAAAACATTCTACCTTTCTCGGGGGTGAGATCATATCGTTGAATTTAACATGAATGGATTCTTCAACTTTATTTGTTCTAATGTTATAAACACGATATGCTTTGCTATTTGTAGCATAACCAAGAAATATTCCGGAATCGGATTTAGCATCAAATTTGCCCAAGTTATCCTTACCATTGTTTAAAATGAACACATTGCAACCGAAAGGATGAAAGTAAGATATATTTGGCTTTTTGCCTTTCCATAATTCATAAGGAGTTTTAAGATGAGTTCTACGAACATGAACTCGGTTAATCACATAGCATGCCGTAAAAATGGCTTCGGCCCAAAAATATTGTGGAAGAGAATATTCGTTAAGCATAGTCCTTGACATTTCCTCCAAATATCGATTTTTCCTTTCAACAACTCCATTTTGTTGAGGCATTCTAGGAGCCAAAAAATTATGATTAATACCATATTTGTCACATAAAAGTTCAAACGGAGTGCAATCAAATTCACCTCTGTGATCGGTATGAATAGAAATTATAGAGAGACTTTTCTCATTTTGCACCAAACGACACCATTTGGAAAACTCGGAAAATGTATCCTCTTTATGAGCAAGAAATCTAACCCAAGTAAAACGAGAATAATCATCAACAATAACCAAAGTGTAAAGTTTACTATTTAGACTAACATATCTAGATGGTCCAATCAAATCCATATGCACAAGTTCAAGAATGCGACTAGTGGAAACCTCGAATTTTGGTTTGAAAGATTCTCGAGTATGTTTCCCTTTTATGCAATATTCACACAAATGTTTCCGATCAAATTTGAGTTTAGGTAAACCACGGACAAGATCGTGTCTCGATAAAATAGAAATGATGGGTACAGATGTATGTCCCAATTTACGATGCCATAAATATGCATTATCATCTAATGTAATAAGGCACTTTTCATTGAATGAGCTTTTATCATTAAGATCAACAATATAAATATTTCCACATCTCAAACCGATGAATGCAATTTTATTATTTCTAAATGCCGTGCAATGAGTTTGCTCAAAGAGAATTTTAAAACCTTCATCACATAGTTGAGAAACGCTAAGTAAATTGTGATGCAAACCTTCAACAAATAATACTTTGTTGATAGAGGGAGAAGGTTCCTTACCGACTTTCCGATGCCTTTAATCTTTCCCTTTTGATTGTCGCCAAAGGTCACATGTCCTTGTTCTTGATATTCGAGGTCTTCAAACAAATCCTCGGAGGCGCACATGTGCCTTGAGCATCCGCTATCAATGTACCACTTGCTTTTCTTTGGTGCCGGTACCTACAAAAATAGTGTTTCTCGGTTGTTTCGGTACCCAAGCCCTTTTGGGTCCTCCAAAGTTAACGATACTTATAGCATTCGGAACAATGGTCCCTTTTGGAACATATTTGTTCAACTTTTATGGTTCTCAACTTTGAACGAACGTTATCATGAACTTGTTTGAAAGGAGTTTTTGAATTCTTGGTTTCGGTTTTCTTTATTTTGTCAAGATTTATAAGGGATTGTTCCCTTTTAAATGGGTCGAAACCAAGACCGTGTTTTAAAAATGGGGACTTTTGTATGGATAAGAGCTTTTCGAATTTCTCGTTTTCGAGAGTAAATTTGTTCAAAATATATTTTAGCTCCTTTTGAGTTTTCGTAAACTCAATTTTCAAAACGTTTTCTTTTTCAAGGCATAAGGTATGGTCGAGTTCAATAGTTTTGCCTTTATTTTGAAGAGAAGATTTTTCTAGTTCTAAAGATTTTATTTTCCTCTTTAAAGACATATTTAATTTAACCATCTCATCGTATTCTGTGTTCAAATATTCAAACGCACTTAATAACTCATCGTCATGATGAACTTCTTGTGAATCGCAAAAATCGAATGTATCATATTAATCATCATTAAGTTTAGAACTTACCTCGATATTGCTTTCGGAGTCGAGTGCCATGGCATCTAGAGATCTTTCAATCTCCTCCTCGTCATCACTCCAAGAAGCGATTAGAACCTCATTCTTTTTTAATCTTTCAATTTGAGGCTTTGAAGAGGATCATCGGAATTCCTTGGCATAGTGACCAGCTTGACCACATTTCTGACAATTATTGTCGAACTTTTTTATAGGAACATAGCAATTCTTCTTTTCTTCCACCTTTCCATCCCGACCAAGGAAGCTTCGCCTTCTTTGAATTAGATTTTTATACCTTCTAAAATTCTTGGCATAGAGAGCAAGTTCCTCATCATCTTCATCTTCGGGAACTTCTTCCTCAACATCGCTATCAACATTGAATGTGACTACTTTTTCACGAGGCTTAGGTTTAGTACCTCTAGACTTGAGAACGATTTCATAGTTGATGAGTGACCCGATGAGGGCACTAAACTCGAGTTTGTTGAGATCTTTGGACTCCATGATAGCGGTAACCATGGCATCCCATTCATGTGGCAACGAGCGAAGAATTTTCTTAGCTTTGTCGCTACTAGATATAGGTTTTCCGAAAGATGCAAGTCCATTGGTTATAGCCGAGAACCGATCCAACATATTTGTGATCGTTTCCTCGTCCTTCATGGAGAAGAGTTCGTAGTTATGAAGAAGCATGTTGATTTTAGTCTCTTTGACTTGGGTGGTTCCTTCATGAGTTACTTCGAGGATTTCCTAAATTTCCTTTGTGTTTTTGTAGGAGGATATCATATTGAGTTCTTCGGGATTAAGGGCGCAATATAGATGTTGAGTAGCACGTGAATTGATGTGCGTGTTCCTCCAGTCCTCGTCGTTGAACTCATTGAACTTTTTCAATGATCCATCTTCTTTCTTGGCGAGTTTCGGACCAAGGGCAATGACTTTCCATATTTCAATATCATAGGCTTGAACGAATATAACCATTTTCTTTTTCCATGTCATGAAGTTGGAACCGTCAAAGAAGGGAGGACGGTTGAGAGCATTTCCTTTGATTTCGCCAAGAAGAGCATTCACCACTAGAAGGAGGGGTTGAATAGTGGTAATGCGGAATATCGAACTTTCTCGCGAATAAAGGTAAAATGTGTGGAAAGTAAAAGACTCAAAGATTTATAGAGGTTCGGCAACTTGCCTACGTCCTCTCTCCAATTTCTTTTCCTATTGGCTAAAGAACAACCATACACACTTGTCTCATCTTCGATCGGTCCGACAACAACAACCGTTACAACCGCTTGTCTTCTATTGGTCCAAGCAAAACCACTCTCAAAATAAACTTTTTGTATCTAGTGTTCTATCGGAACTAGATAATCCTTACTTACGAATGTTGGAGTGTAATCCTAACAATGCTGGATCAAAGATCCTAATAACACCGGATTAGTGACTCTTAATTCGTTTCTCTTACGCTCGTGCATGAGTGATGCAACACTCACAATCAAATGAAAAGAATACAAAGTATAATAAATATTACAATGTGTATCACTCTTGTATCTTTTCTTTTCACAACTTAGTATGCAATAATAAATAGAAATCTGAGCTCAAGAATGCTTTGAATGATTGAATATTTGAAGTTGTGTGTTGAGATACCCAATTGATATGGGTATTTATAGTGTCAAGTCTTTCTTCATATGCTGAAAAACGTATTATTAGTGTGCGCTAATAATTCTTCATAGCGTGCATTATCGAGCTTTGACTTGACTGATCTGAATGGTCATTAAACTGTACCAACGGTAATAATACAAGTCTAGCGTGCGCTAGACGGTCTTTTGTAGCGTGCGTTAATGTTGGACAACAAGTCTGTTAGGAGTATGCCCTCGAATGCCACTAAGAGGATGTTGAGTGAGGGCATTGTACTTGCAATTATGTAAATCATTTATATAAAGACAATGAATGTTTTTTTATTTACTCGTAGTTACTGGCATTCCTAACTCGTAAATATACATATGGAAACTAGTCCGTGTATTTGAGAGCAAAATGTTCCACTCCTTATTGGATAAGGGGGCCGGCACTGGAAAGGTTTATAGCTCAAATACTTAATCGTTCGCAAGTCGATGAAACTTGACTGGGCGTTAAGTTTATGTGAAGACTTGTATGACATGTTCTTTGTGTTAGGAGTATGCCCTCGAATGCCACTCAGAGGTTGTTGAGTGAGGGCATTGTACTTGTAATTATGTAAACCATTTATATAAGGCAAATGATTGTTTCTTTATTTACTGGTAGTTCTTGGCATTCCTAACTCGTAAATAAACATATAGAAACTAGTCCGTGTATTTGAGAGCAAAGCGTTCCACTCCTTATTGGATAAGGGGGTCGCCTTTGGAAAGGTTTATAGCTCAAATACTTAATCGTTCGCAAGTCGATGAAACTTGGTAGGCGTTAAGTTTATGTAAAGACTTGTATGACGTGTTCTTTGACATGGAGAGTGCCTGTCGAACACTAATGGTTAGTGGGAGCACACGTTATAGGTATGCTAATTAGATTAGTATACTCGAACCGACTCACCCTCGATTCATCACATGGATTTCACTCAGGACGATCAATGACGGAATCGAAAGGTTGTGATAGGTATTCGTGAACCTTCGACTTGAGGATTTAGTAGGGATGTGCTTGTGACGTCAAGATTTTCATTAGAGTAGTTCGACCCTGTAAACCGGAAGGCGGGGGTCAACCTCGACGTGCATCTTGACGGGCAAGTAGCAGGTCCTATTGAATACCAAGATAGAATTCTTTCTCCCGTTAGTGAGCGGGTTATATGTCCTATGCGGTTATTGGCAGATGAGATCATAAGTCTTTGGCCAAAGCATTGGAGCCAGTTGTATTGGATACACGACAGCTCGATGATCTCGATTTGCATTAACGCATGCATAGCGTCAAGTACTGAGATAGGGTTTGGTCGACCGTGACCCTAAAACTTGATCGGGACATTTGAAAGAAGGGTTTATACGTTCTTGGTATTCACGGAGAATGGTTCTTGAATGATCCCAATCATTCGTTCTCGGTTAAGTGCAGTGTGTAGCCGCCAGTGGCTAGGTGGTGCTACTACTCTTTGGTTCCTCCCATTCTTTGGCGAGACGGACCTACCGAGTCGCGCATTAGGATTGACGACGGAATGAATCGAGCTTAATCTCTCATTATAAATATTAGATATTGGATATCTAATTTGGGACATTGGATGTCTAAATCGATTTATTGGATAAATTGATTTACGGCCTAATGGATTAAATAAATTACTGGGTGATTAATTTAATTCGTGAATATAATTATTTCTTGGAGAAATTAATTATATTATTATGTATTTAATGTGATTAATTGATTGGATTAATTAATCGACACAAATACATCGGAACGGAATAGGAGTTTATCTGTTTGGACTCCGGGAGTCCGAAACGAATCGAACTCATCCGATTCCTTCTAGATGGCCACCCCATCACCTACTCCCTTACTTTGTCTTGGTCTACACTTTCTAGGATGGTGGACTAGTGACCAAGACAAGGGGACAAATATCACACCTTGGTGATATTGTCTAAAGTAGGAGATCATGGGAGTTGAATAAGAATATAAGTGGAGACAAACTCTCACTTGCATGAAAATGAATTCCAGCCGTGAGCTTTGAAGGAGTGAGAGAGAAAATTATTTTTCTTAGTCTTCATCTTCATCTTCTTCTTCACTTTTATTCTTGAGTTTTCTTGGAGAAAATTCAAGATACATTAAGAGAGATATATTATACACTTAGAGTGTAATAACAAGAGCTTCACCACTTGATTCTAGCCGTAACCTTAGAGGTTAATCAAGTGTTGTTGTTCCGGTCGTTTTTCCGGCGCGTGGCAAGTAGAGACGCGGTGTTTTCGGCGTTGGATCGTTCAAGGGCTTGGAGCGGATTGAACTCGTAGACATCAAACTAAAGCTTGGGGAATAGCTCAAGAGAAGGTTTCCATTTAATCAACGGACTTGAGGGTTAGTTTCTTACGACTCTTGCTTTTCGTTTTGATATTCGTATATCGTAGCTCGATCGATCCTCGTAGGGATTCGGATCGAATTAATTTTCGTTTACCTTCCGGCGGGCCTTCGTTTGAGGCACCGAATCCCAAAAGTGGTATCGAGCGTAGGTCTTGCGATCGTATATACGATATTGGCATTTGGAATGCTCGATTAAATGGTGAATGATTTGGAATCATTTTAGTCATAATCGTGGTATATGTTTTTCGCTCGTAATAATTGTATTTTTCGTAAGTTTATGTCTAAATATAAATCTTAAATTTCGGGAAATATGATTTATATTGAAGATATGAAAGTCGGAAAATATTGATATTGGATATCCGTCGAAAATCTAGCCCAGAATCGTCGTCGGACGACTTTTTGGACAAAAAGGGTATTTTGGCGAGGATGACTCGACCGTGTCTGGGTGACACGGTCGTGTCAGCTTGATGTGGCCGAGCGCTGCACGGAGACCCGGCCGTGTCGGGAGACACGGGCGTGTCTGGCCGAAAGTGACTCGGCCGTGTCTGGGTGACACGGCCGTGTCGGCGATCTGCCAGTCAGCTGAGCGACCCGACCGTGTCCTTGGTGACTCGGTCGTGTCTGGCGGCATCTTCCGAGGGTGACTCGGCCAAGCCGGAGTGATTGCCGGTAAGTCGCGAGGTGACTCGGTCATCTTGGCCGTTTTCACCCGCTCGATTTTTCCGTGTATTCTTAAAAATTAATCTCCGCATGTTAAATTGGATTTAATATGATTAAAATGATTTATGGTATTTCATTTTATAAGGGAAATTTGATTAATTGGAATATTTATGTTCGAGAATTATTTTGAACGTTATTATATTACCGATGTGTGAATCGATTGGATCGGTTCGTATTGTTGATTGGATCAATGTATCTCTACGCTTTCCATTTATATAGTATTTATTGAATGAATGCTTTTGAATGGGGATGTGGTTCGTGGACTTAGTTTTGGATCGTTCGTTTTATTCGATTGGGTTGTAAAGGCCGTTTTGAGCCTATTTATTTTACTAGAAAAATTTGTATCTAGGATGCAATTTTCAATGTAAAATTTATATGTAATGACGAAGACCGGAGGAAGATCCATTTCGAGAAGACGAAGATTCAAGACGAAGACTTGTAATTAGATTACGGAGTTTTTGTTTTCTAGGAACGGTCCATGAACCACATGTTGGTAGCAACTAGGTTGTGATTGGTTGTTTCATATTGTATGAATGCCACAAACGCGCTTAAACGATTAATGTGCAAAGTGTAACGTTAATCGCGATAATTCTCCCACAACAAATAATTAAGTTTATAAGGTTTCAAGGTTTTCCTTCCCTCCATCGAGTTTTCGAAATTGAAATCCAAACCGGATGTGCTATGCTTCCGAGTTATCGGGGTAGTCGTTCGGGAGGACGGATAAATTACGGGAGCGCATTGGATGCCTTCGGTTGGAGCAAATTTTATCCTAGAAACACGATAGGTTGCGGATAAGATTGATTGTGAAACCGATTTGCGTCGATGGTATAAACTTAACTTGTTCACGAACCATAGAAACCGTATAGGTTGAGGGGAGTGAACAAGGGGAAAAAGAAGATCGAATCATCCATTAGATGGGTTGGTGTTGGACACCACTTTATGAAAATTAATAGACTAGAAACACGTTAGGTTGCCCTCTATTAAGATTTATAAAGAACTCGATCACCACTATGAAGTAAAGCGACGATACTTCGGATTTCACATGGGAGTGTGTTATTAGATAAAAATAGTGGGAGGTGGGTAACAAGAATAGAAAGGACCTTAATTCTATACTCGGATCATAATATAACTAGTCACTAATTAATGTTATACTTAATGCGGACATAACTCAATATGACAATGAATCCACTCGCAATTCTACTCGAAAAGAACACCTTAATGGGACCTAACTTTGTGGATTGGCTCCATGATCGATGATTGTCCTCGGTATAGAGGCACTGGGATACGTCTTGGAGACGGACATTCCGGCGCCTCCTATGCGGACTCGAGCCAATCAGAAGAGATTGAAAACCACGAAAAGTGGGTTAAGGATGACGTGAAAGTCCGTGCTTATATGATGGCTTCCATGTCTAATGAGCTTCAGAGAGCTCATGAGAAAATGACTTACGCTGGCGATTCTATCTCACTTAACCGAGCTTTATGGTGAGCACATGAATGCTAGATATGAGATATCCAAGCAATCGTTCGGTGCAAGGATGAAGGAAGGTGAGAAGGTTGGGAACACGTCCTCAAAATGATATCCATGATCGAGAGATTGGAGGCTCTTGATTTTAAAATGGATACTTCTCTCCAATGACCTTATCCTACGGTCTCTCCCGATTCCTTCTCACGGTTTGTTATGAACTTCAACCGCAATGAGATTGCATGTAATTTAGTGGGCTAATGAACAAACTTGTGACCGCTCGAGTCTCAAATGAAGACTCCGCGGATGAAGGAGTCTCTTGTGATTTCTTACGGACCTCGGAGGTCTAAGAATAAGAAGAAAAAGACCAAGAAGCGGTGGACCACAAGCTAAGGACCTTAAGGGTAAGGGCAAGGCCCCAATGGTTCCGAAGAACAAGAAGAAAAAGGATACTTGTCTCAAGTGCGGTGGTGGGCCACCGGGCTAGAGACTGTCCGATTCTTCATGGCACTTGGTCTGAGAACTTTTAGTTTTGGAAACAAATTGTTCGCTCTTGTATTTTCTACTTCTGGATACTAGATTCTGGTGCTAGTTCTCATATTTGTACCGTGAATCAGGATCTGGAACAAAGTAGGAAGCTTGGAGTGGAGAAGTTATGATCACGGTCGGAAGCGGGCATAGTGTCGAGGCAACCGACATAGGATCACTTCTTTTGGTTTTAGAATCCGGCTTTGTTTTGACTTTAGAAGATGTACTTGTTTTGCCCAAGGGGCACAAAACATTGTATCCATTCGGCCATGGACCGAAAAGGCTTTTCATTTTTCATTGGTGATGGTTCTGCAAAATTTATTTGAGAAATAAACTAGTGGGTCCGCTACATTGTTGAATGGATTGTATCATCTAAATCTCGGCAACAAAGTAGTTGTGAATACTATGACTAGAAAACGTGGTAGGGATGAAACCAATCAAGTTTTGAAATGGCATCTTAGACTTGGTCATGTTGGTCGGACCAAGGTTTACAAGATGGAAAAGATGGACTTATGGGTCCATTGGGATCGGATCCCTTTCCTACTTGTGAATCTTGCCTTAAAGGCAAAATGACTAAGTCCCCTTCACAGGGACTTTTGAAAGAGCCGGATAAATCGGGATTAATCCATACCGACGTATGTGGTGCTTTAGAAGCGAGACGTGACGGATATCAATATTTCATTACGTTTACGAGATGATCATACTAGGTATGGTTATGTATACTTAATGAAACATAAATCGAGGCCTTTGAGAAATTCCAGGAATTCAAGGCCCTAGTCGAAACAAACCGGTAATCATATCAAAGCACTTGGTCGGACCGAGGTGGCGAGTATATGAGTACGGAGTTTGACGAGTTCCTTAAGGAACATGGAATAGTTTCACAACTAACACCTCCAGGTACTCCTCGGTTAAATGGTGTGTCGAAAGAAGGAACCGGACCTGTTGAACATGGTCCGTTCCATCCGGGCTATCTTGACTTGCCGATTTACGTGGGGTATGCACTCTGATCGCCGCGTATATCTTGAATAGATGTCCTTCCAAATCCGTTCCTAAAACTCCACATGAGATGTGGGAGGAAGGAAACCAAGTCTTAATCATATTAGGATTTGGGGATGTCCCGCCTATGTCAAGAAGACTAAGGTGGAAAAGTTGGAAGCTAGGTCTGCGAAGGGACGTTTCATTGGATTCCGTCTGGGACGATGGGATATCTATTCTACATGCCCGAAGATCGAAGGATCATTGTTGCTTTACAAGCACACTTCTGGAAGATGAGTTCATTCAGAAGGCGGAGCGGGTAGAAGTATTTCTTTAGAAGAATACAATGAAACTCCTCGAGAGACACACTGTGCAAGAAACTGGAACCGAACTTTCGAAACACAAGTACAACCACCTCGTAGGTCTAGTAGGGTGTCTCATTTACTCGAGAGGTATGGGCTTGTGCACTTGGAGGAGCCGGGTCTCCATGAGGTTCCAAGTGATAGCCAAGAGACCGACCCGACGACCTATGACCAAGCGATGGTGGATGTAGACTCCGCGAAATGGCGTGAAGCTATGGAAGCCGAGATAGACTCGATGCATGTCAATCAGTGCGGACTCTAGTAGACCGCCCCAAGGGCATAGTGCCTGTGGGAACAAGTGGATCTACAAGAGAAAGACTGATGGTGATGGCAAGGTTGACGCCTATAAGGCCAGGCTAGTGGCAAAGGGTTATACCGAAGGAAGGAATCGATTACCACGATACCTTCTCGCCCGTAGCCATGATCAAGTCTATTCGCATGATGCTTGCTATAGCCGCCTACCACGATTATGAGATATGGCAAATGGACGTAAAGACGGCTTTCCTTAATGGATTCCTCGAGGAGGAAATCTATATGGAGCAGCCTAAAGGCTTTGTATCCGAAGTCGATATTCAGAAAGTGTGCAAGCTTGACGTTCCATTTATGGATGAAGCAAGCGTCGCGTAGTTGGAATCTTCGTTTTGATGAGGCAACAAAGAGTTTGACTTCGTGCAAAATGAAGAGGAACCTTGTGTATACAAGAGGGTTAGTGGGAGCAAGATCGCATTCTTAGTACTATATGTAGATGACATTCTACTAATAGGAAATGATGTGGGAATGCTCGGTTACGTGAAAGCTTGGCTTTCGAGTAATTTCTCCATGAAAGACTTGGGAGAAGCTACCTATATTCTTGGTATTCGACTCTCTAGGGATAGAGCGAAGAGAACAATAGGTCTTTCCCAAGCCCTCTATATAGATAAAATCTTAAAGCGATTTAAGATAGATGATTCTAAAAGAGGGTTCCTACCGATGCGACATGGAATAAAACTCACCTTGAAGATGTGTCCTCAAAATGAGGAACAACGAAAGGAAATGAGTAATATACCATATGCTTCGGCCGTGGGTAGCCTTATGTATGCTATGTTGTGTACAAGACTGACATTGCGCATGCCGTAAGCGTGGTGAGTAGGTTTCGTGCAAACCTGGGTAGGGAACATTGGGTGCCGTAAGAACGTTCTCAAGTACTTGAGAAGGACAAGAGATATGGTTCTGATGTATGGTGGTGGAGAATTGGATGTGGTGGGATTCACTTATTCGGACTTCCAAGGACTGAAGGACGACTCGATGTCCACTTCTGGCTACATATTTACTCTTAATGGAGGAGCAGTATCTTGGCGTAGTGCCAAGCAAAGCGCGACCGCGATTCCACTGTCAGGTGAGTATCAAGCGGCCTCGGAGGCTTCCAAGGAAGGGTTCTGGATTAAGAAGTTTCGGGAGAACTTCAAGTGATACCATGTCTTTGTTGCTGTTCATCTTTGCGACAACGACGGAGCTGTAGCGCAGGCCAAGGAGCCGAGGTTTCACAACAGCACCAAACATATTGAGAGGAAGTATCATCTCGTAAGAGAATTTGTTCGCAAGGGATACATTGTGCTGCATAGAGTAGACTCGGCCAATTGATATGGGTATTTATAGTGTCAAGTCTTTCTTCATATGCTGAAAAACGTATTATTAGTGTGCGCTAATAATTCTTCATAGCGTGCATTATCGAGCTTTGACTTGACTGATCTGAATGGTCATTAAACTGTACCAACGGTAATAATACAAGTCTAGCGTGCGCTAGACGGTCTTTTGTAGCGTGCGTTAATGTTGGACAACAAGTCTGTTAGGAGTATGCCCTCGAATGCCACTAAGAGGATGTTGAGTGAGGGCATTGTACTTGCAATTATGTAAATCATTTATATAAAGACAATGAATGTTTTTTTATTTACTCGTAGTTACTGGCATTCCTAACTCGTAAATATACATATGGAAACTAGTCCGTGTATTTGAGAGCAAAATGTTCCACTCCTTATTGGATAAGGGGGCCGGCACTGGAAAGGTTTATAGCTCAAATACTTAATCGTTCGCAAGTCGATGAAACTTGACTGGGCGTTAAGTTTATGTGAAGACTTGTATGACATGTTCTTTGTGTTAGGAGTATGCCCTCGAATGCCACTCAGAGGTTGTTGAGTGAGGGCATTGTACTTGTAATTATGTAAACCATTTATATAAGGCAAATGATTGTTTCTTTATTTACTGGTAGTTACTGGCATTCCTAACTCGTAAATAAACATATAGAAACTAGTCCGTGTATTTGAGAGCAAAACGTTCCACTCCTTATTGGATAAGGGGGTCGGCACTGGAAAGGTTTATAGCTCAAATACTTAATCGTTCGCAAGTCGATGAAACTTGGTAGGCGTTAAGTTTATGTAAAGACTTGTATGACGTGTTCTTTGACATGGAGAGTGCCCGTCGAACACTAATGGTTAGTGGGAGCACACGTTATAGGTATGCTAATTAGATTAGTATACTCGAACCGACTCACCCTCGATTCGTCACATGGATTTCACTCCGGGACGATCAATGACGGAATCGAAAGGTTGTGATAGGTATTCGTGAACCTTCGACTTGAGGATTTAGTAGGGATGTGCTTGTGACGTCAAGATTTTCATTAGAGTAGTTCGACCACATGGCCGGAAGGCGGGGGTCAACCTCGACGTGCATCTTGACGGGCAAGTAGCAGTCCTATCGAATACCAAGATAGAATTCTTTCTCCCGTTAGTGAGCGGGTTATATGTCCTATGCGGTTATTGGCGAGATGAGATCATAAGTCTTTGGCCAAAGCATTGGAGCCGATTGTATTGGATACACGGTACTCGATGATCTCGATTTGCATTAACGCATGCATAGCGTCAAGTACGAGATAGGGTTTGGTAGACCGTGACCCTAAAACTTGATCGGGACATTTGAAAGAAGGGTTTATCGTTCTTGGTATTCACGTGAGAATGGTTCTTGAATGATCCCAATCATTCGTTCTCGGTTGGGTAGCAGTGTAGGCGCCAGTGGCTAGGTGGTGCTACTACTCTTTGGTTCCTCCCATTCTCGATCGAGACGGACCTCGAGTCGCGCATTAGGATTGACGACGGAATGAATCGAGCTTAATCTCTCATTATAAATATTAGATATTGGATATCTAATTTGGGACATTGGATGTCTAAATCGATTTATTGGATAAATTGATTTACGGCCTAATGGATTAAATAAATTCTTGGGTGATTAATTTAATTCGTGAATATAATTATTTCTTGGAGAAATTAATTATATTATTATGTATTTAATGTGATTAATTGATTGGATTAATTAATCGACACAAATACATCGGAGCGGAATAGGAGTTTATCTGTTTGGACTCGGAGTCCAAACGAATCGAACTCATCCGATTCCTTCTAGATGGCCACCCCATCACCTACTCCCTTACTTTGTCTTGGTCTACACTTTCTAGGATGGTGGACTAGTGACCAAGACAAGGGGACAAATATCACACCTTGGTGATATTGTCTAAAGTAGGAGATCATGGGAGTTGAATAAGAATATAAGTGGAGACAAACTCTCACTTGCATGAAAATGAATTCCAGCCGTGAGCTTTGAAGGAGTGAGAGAGAAAATTATTTTTCTTAGTCTTCATCTTCATCTTCTTCTTCACTTTTATTCTTGAGTTTTCTTGGAGAAAATTCAAGATACATTAAGAGAGATATATTATACACTTAGAGTGTAATAACAAGAGCTTCACCACTTGATTCTAGCCGTAACCTTAGAGGTTAATCAAGTGTTGTTGTTCCGGTCGTTTTTCCGGCGCGTGGCAAGTAGAGACGCGGTGTTTTCGGCGTTGGATCGTTCAAGGGCTTGGAGCGGATTGAACTCGTAGACATCAAACTAAAGCTTGGGGAATAGCTCAAGAGAAGGTTTCCATTTAATCAACGGCCTTCGAGGGTTAGTTTCTTACGACTCTTGCTTTTCGTTTTGATATTCGTATATACGTAGCTCGATCGATCCTCGTAGGGATTCGGATCGAATTAATTTTCGTTTTACCGCTTCCGCTGGGCCTTCGTTTGAGGCACCGAATCCCAACACTTTGATATGGAGAGTGTTTGTCTAACGCTAATGGTTAGTGGGAGCGCACGTTATAGGTATGCTAATTGGATTAGTATACTCGAACCGACTCACCCTCGATACGTCACACGAATTTCACGCCGGGACAGTCAATGACGGAATCGAAAGGTTGTGATAGTTATTCGTGAACCTTTGACTTGAGGATTTAGTAGGGATGTGCTTGTGACGTCAAGGTTTTCATTAGAGTAGTTCGACCCTGTAAATCGGAAGGTGGGGGTCAACCTCGACGTGCATCTTGACGGGCAAGTAGCAGGTCCTACTGAATACCAAGATAGAATTCTTTCTCTCGTTAGTGAGCGGGTTATATATCCTATGCGGTTATTGGAAGATGAGATCATAAGTCTTTGGCCAAAGCATTGGAGCTAGTTGTATTTGATACACGAGAGCTCAATGATCTCGATTTGCATTAACGCATGCATAGCGTCAAGTACAGATAGGGTTTGACTGACTGTGACCCTATAACTTGATCGGGATATGTGAAAGAAGGGTTTATACGTATACTGGTATTCATGACAGAATGGTTCTTGAATGATCCCATCATTCGTTCTCAGTTGGGGTACAGTGTAGGCCGCCAGGCTAGCTAGGTGGTGCTACTACTCTTTGGTTTCTCTCATTGCTAACTGAGACGGACCTACCGAGTCGTGCAATAGGATTGACGACGGAATGAATCGAGCTTATTCTCTCTTTATAAATATTAGATATTGGATATCTAATTTATTAGACATTGGATGTCTAAATTAATTTATTGGATAAATTAATTTACGGCCTAATGAATTAAATAAATTACTGGGTGATTAATTTAATTCATAGATATATTTATTTCTCGGAGAAAGTAATTATGTGATTTTGTATTTGATAAAATTAATTAATTGGATTAATTAATTGATATAAATACATCGGAACGGAATGGAATTTATCTGTTTGGACTCGAGAGAGTCCGAAACGGATCGGATTCCTCCGGTCCTTCTAGATGGCCGAACCTACCCCTTTTGTTTTCTCATTGGTCTTTATTTCACCTAAATTGGTGGAAGACCAAGACTTGGTGAGTGGGGTTGGTGGATTATTCTTTTTGAAAGAATAATAAAAGGTAAGGAGAATAATAAGTAGAAGGAGACGACTTAGGGGCTGTTTACTTTTTTTCCATTAATACATGAATGGATTAAGCTGTCTGAGTGGATTAATCTGTCTGATTTGAAAAAATATCCCGTTGTTTCTTTCTTTTCTGAATGAACTATCTGAATGACAGAAATGACCATTTTACCCCTCAATATGAATTAAGTCCTTTTTGATAAAGGACGGATTGAGCATTTTAGTTTATATAATCAATTTAAATTATATGACATAATATTTATTTTAATTTATATTATAATATATATTCATGAATCATATTATAATTTTCAGGTATATTTAAATAATTAGACAATATTTTATAAATATATTAAATTATATTTTAATATATATATATATATAGTTATATTAATTTTTTAATAGTCAATAGAAAAAAATCAATTTAAATAATATAACATAATATATATTTTAATTTATATTATAATATATATTCATAAATCATATTATAATTTTCAGATATATTTAAATAATCAGACAATATTTTTATAAATACATTAATTATATTTTAATATATATATAGTTATATTAATTTTTTAATAGTCAATATAAAAATCAATTTAAATAATATAATATAATATATATTTTAATTTATATTATAATATATATTCATAAATTATATTATAATTTTCAGATATATTTAAATAATTAGACAATATTTTTATAAATATATTAAGTTATATTTTAATATATAGTTATATTATTTTTTAATAGTCAATATAAAAAAATCAATTTATATAATATAACATAATATATATTTTAGTTTATATTATAATATATATTCATAAATCATATTATAATTTTTAGGTATATGTAAATAATCAGACAATATTTTTATAAATATATTAAGTTATATTTTATTTTATATAGTTATATTAATTTTTTTAATAGTCAATATAAAAAAAATCAATTTATATAATATAAATCAATTTATATTAATATATATATATATATTCATAAATTATATTATAATTTTCAGGTATATTTAAATAATCAAACAATATTTTTATAAATATATTAAGTTATATTTTAATATATATAGTTATATTAATTTTTTTATCAATAAATAGCTTATATTTTATGAATTTTAAATGTATAATATTAATATATATTTTAAATTTATACTATATATACTCAATTATAATTAAGATTATATGATAATTTATACTATATATACTCAATTCTTTTATTATTAAAGAGGGTAATTTTGGTATATTGGGGAAGTATTTCTGTCTTAATGGTAAGGACACCCCAAAAGTTGCTTAATGAAAAAGACATTATTAAGATCATTAAGTAGAAAGTAAACAGCAAAATATAGCTCATCGATTAAGCTGATTAAGTATTAAGTTGATTAAATAAAAAGTAAACAAGCCCTTACTCTTGTGGAATGAGAACTCACGGCAAAAACAAGGAAGTGAAAAAAGAGTTTTCTCAAGTTTATATTCTACTTCTTCATTCTTCTTCTTTTTCATAATTTTCTTAGAGTAATATTGTGAGAAAAAATATTGAGAGATAATATATCTATACACTTGGAGTGATATAGATTATATTCGAAAGCTTCTACCACTTTGTTCTAGCCGTGTCCTTAGAGGACAACGAAGTGGAAGCCGTTCCGATCGTTTTTCCGGCACGTGGCAAGTAGAGGCACGGTGCTTTCGGTGCTCGAGATTTCAAGAGCTTGGAGAATAGCTCGAGAGAAGGAATCCATTTAATCAACGGATTACAAGGGTGAGCTTCTAATATCTCTTGTGATTTCGTTTATATATTCGTATATACTAACTTGATCGATCCTCGTAGGGATTCGGATCGAATTAATTTTCGTTTTACCACTTCCGCTGGGCCTTCGTTTTAGGCACCGAATCCCAACGGTGGTATCAGAGCGTAGGTCTTGCGATCGTATATACGATATATAACATTTGGAATACTTTATTAAATGATTAGTGATTTGGAATCACGACCGTTTAATTCGTTGTTTTAATTGTTCGTCGAAAATTTAATTTTTCCATATTTTTATGTTACTATATAAGTCGGTTTCATTTATTAAAACTGAATTATATGGGTAATATTAAAATTAGAAAAATATAATTTTTGAAATCGGGACGAAATAGAGTCGGAAAATCGCCGCCGAAGCCGCCTTGTCAAGCTGCCGAAGTCTTTGGGCTGGCTGCCAGGCGGCTCGTTTCTGCCTTTGGCGGATCAGCCCCTCGGCAAAGGACCAGTTGTGATGCCGGACCACGGGCTAGGCCCGGGCGATTTTATTTTGACTCGGTTTTGTGTTTATGTTTCGTTATAATAATTTCCGGCAATTAAATTGGATTTAATTTGACTAAATAAAATACTTGGTGTTTTATTTTGAAGAAATTTATTATTGTGAAATATTTATCGTCCGGTTTATACGAACGAATTAAAACTACCATGCTTGTGAATTAATTGGATTAATTCTAATAGATGGTTGTTTATTTATATTGGTTGGATCAATATATTTAATGTGTAATCCATTTATTTAGTATTTATTGGATGAATGCTTTTGAATGGGGCTGTGGTTCATGGACTTAGTTTTGAATCGTCCGGGTTTATTCGATTGGGTTGTAAAGGCCGTTTTGAGCCTACTTATTTACTAGAAATATTTGTATCTAGGATGCAATTTTCAATGTAAAATTTATATGTAATGACGAAGACCGGAGGAAGATCCGTTTCGAGAAGACGAAGATTCAAGACGAAGACTTGTAATTAGATTACGGAGTTTTTATTTTCTAGGAACGGTCCATGAACCACATGTTGGTAGCAACTAGGTTGTGAATGGTTGTTTCATATTGTATGAATGCCACAAACGCGCTTAAATGATTAATGTGCAAAGTGTAACGTTAATCGCGAAAATTCTCCCATGACAAATTATTATGTTTATAAGGTTTCAAGGTTTTCCTTCCCTCCATCGAGCTTTCGGGAAATTGATATCCAAACCGGATGTGCTATGCTTCCGAGTTATCGGGATAGTCGTTCGAGGAGGATGGATAAATTACTGGAAGCACATTGGATGCCTTCGGTTGGAGCAAATTTTATCCCTAGAAACCTGATAGGTTGCCGGATAAGATTCAATTGTGAAACTGATTTGCGTCGATGGTATAAACTTAACTTGTTCACGAACCATAGAAACCGTATAGGTTGAGGGGAGTGAACAAGGGGAAAAAGAAGATCGAATAATCCATTAGATGGGTTGGTGTTGGACACCACTTTATGAAAATTAATAGACTAGAAACATGTTCGGTTGTCCTCTATTAAGATTTATAAAGAACTCGATCACCACTATGAAGTAGAGCGACGATACTTCCGGATTTCACATGGGAGTGTGTTATTCCGATAAAAATAGTGGGAGCTGGGTAACAAGAATAGAAAAGACCTTAATTTTATACTCAGATCATAATATAACAAGTCACTAATTAATCTGTTATACTTAATGCAGACATAACTCTTAATATGACAATGAATCCACTCGCAATTCTACTCGAAAAGAACACTCTGATTGGACCTAACTTTGTGGACTGGCTCCGCAATCTAATGATTGTCCTCAGTATTGAGGCACTGGGATACGTATTGGAGATGGACATTCAGGCACCTCCTATGCGGACTAGAGCCAATCAGGAAGAGATTGAAAACCACGAAAAGTGGGTAAAGGATGATGTAAAAGTCCGTGCTTACATGATGGCTTCTATGTCAACTGAGCTTCAGAGAGCTCATGAGAAAATGACTTCTGCTAGGCAGATTCTATCTCACTTAACCGAGCTTTATGGTGAGCACTGCAGAACTGCTAGATATGAGATATCCAAGCAACTATTTGGTGCAAGGATGAAGGAAGGTGTGAAGGTTGGGAAACACGTCCTCAAAGTGATATCCATGATCGATAGATTGGAGGCTCTTGATTTTAAAATGGATACTTCTCTCCAAACCGACCTTATCCTACAGTTTCTTCGTGATTCCTTCTCACAGTTTGTTATGAACTTCAACTGCAATGAGATTGCATGTAACTTAGCTGGGCTAATGAACAAACTAGTGACCGCTCAGTCTCAGATGAAGACTCCGCAGATGAAGGAGTCTGCCATTGTGATTTCTTCTGGACCTCGGTGGTCTAAGAATAAAAAGAAAAAGATCAAGAAGCAGACTAGACCACAAGTAAAGGACCTTAAATGAAAGGGCAAAGCCCCAACGGTTCCTAAGAACAAGAAGAAGAAGGATGCTTGTCTCAAGTGCGGTGAGCTGGGCTACTGGGCTAGAGACTGTCCGATTCTTCATGGCACTTCAGATACAGAACTTTTAGTTTTAGAAACAAATTGTTTTGCTACTGTATTTTCTACTTCCTGGATACTGGATTCTGGTACTAGTTCTCATATTTGTACCGTGAATCAGGATCTGGATTAACGTAGGAAGCTTGGAGCTGGAGAAGTTATGATCACAGTCGGAAGCGGGCAAAGTGTCGAGGCGACCGACATAGGATCACTTCTTTTGGGTTTAGAATTCGGCTTTGTTTTGTCCTTAGAAGATGTACTTGTTTTGCCCAAGGGGCACAAAAACATTGTATCCATTCCGGTCATAGACCGAAAAGGCTTTTCATTTTTCATTGGTGATGGTTCCTGCAAAATTTATTTCAGAAATAAACCAGTGGGTACTGCTACATTGTTAAATGGATTGTATCATCTAAATCTCAGTAACAAAGTAGTTGTGAATACTATGACTAGAAAACGTGGAAGGGATGAATCCAATCAAGTTTTGAAATGGCATCTTAGACTTGGTCATGTTGGTCAGACCAAGGTTTACAATATGGAAAAAGATGGACTTATGGGTCCATTGGGATCGGATCCTTTTCCTACTTGTGAATCATGCCTTAAAGGCAAAATGACTAAGTCCCCCTTCACAAGGACTTTTGAAAGAGCCGTTGATAAACTGGGATTAATCCATACCGATGTATGTGATGCTTTGGAAGCAGCACGTGACGGATATCAATATTTCATTACATTTACAGACGATCATACTAGGTATGGTTATGCATACTTAATGAAACATAAATCCGAGGCCTTTGAGAAATTCCAGGAATTCAAGGCCCTAGTCGAGAAACAAACTGGTAATTATATCAAAGCACTTCAGTCGGACCGAGGTGGTGAGTATATGATTACGGAGTTTGACGAGTTCCTTAAGGAACATGGAATAGTTTCACAACTAACACCTCCAGGTACTCCTCTGTTAAATGGTGTGTCAGAAAGAAGGAACCGGACCCTGTTGAACATGGTCCGTTCCATGCTGGGCTATACTGACTTACCGATTTACCTGTGGGGGTATGCACTCCTGACTGCCGCTTATATATTGAACAGATGTCCTTCCAAATCCGTTCCTAAAACTCTACATGAGATGTGGGAGGGCAGGAAACCAAGTCTTAATCACATTAAGATTTGGGGATGTCCCGCCTATGTCAAGAAGACTAAGGTGGAAAAGTTGGAAGCTGGGTCCACGAAGGGACGTTTCATTGGATTCCCGTCTGGGACAATGGGGTATCTATTCTACATGCCCGAAGATCGAAAGATCGTTGTTGATTTACAAGCACACTTCCTGGAAGATGAGTTCATTCAGGAAGGCGGAGCAGGTAGAAGTATTTCTTTGGAAGAATACAATGAAACTCATAAGGAGACACCTGTGCAAGAAAATGGAACTGAACCTTCTGAAACATAAGTACAAACACCTCGTAGGTCTAGTAGGGTGTCTCATTTACCTGAGAGGTATGGGCTTCTACACTTGGAGGAGCTGGGTCTCCATGAGGTTCCAAGTGATAGCCAAGAGACCTACCCAACAACGTATGACCAAGCAATGGTGGATGTAGACTCCGCGAAATGGCGTGAAGCTGTGGAAGATGAGATAGAATCGATGCATGTCAATCAGGTCTGGACTCTAGTAGACCGCACCAAGGGCATTGTGCCTATTGGGAACAAGTGGATCTACAAGAGAAAGACTGATGGTGATGGCAAGCTTGACGCCTATAAGGCCAGGCTTATGGCAAAGGGTTATACCCAGAAAGAAGGGATCGACTACCACGATACCTTCTCCCCCGTAGCTATGATCAAGTCTATTCGCATGATGCTTGCTATAGCTGCCTACCACGATTATGAGATATGGCAAATGGACGTAAAGACGGCTTTCCTTAATGGATTCCTCGAGGAGGAAATCTATATGGAGCAGCCTAAAGGCTTTGTGTCCGAAGTCGATATTCAGAAAATTGTGCAAGCTTCAGCGTTCCATTTATGGACTGAAGCAAGCGTCTCATAGTTGGAACCTTCGTTTTGACGAGGCGGTCAAAGAGTTTGACTTCGTGCAAAATGAAGAGGAACCTTGTGTGTACAAGAGGGTTAGTGGGAGCAATATCACATTCTTAGTACTATATGTGGATGACATTCTACTAATAAGAAATGATGTGGGAATGCTCAGTTTTGTGAAAGCTTGGCTTTCGAGTAATTTCTCCATTAAAGACTTGGGAGAAGCAACCTATATTCTTGGTATTCGGCTCTACCAGGATAGAGCGAAGAGAACAATAGGTCTTTCCCAAGCCCTCTATATAGATAAGATCTTAAAGCGATTTAAGATGGATGATTCTAAAAGAGGGTTCCTTCCGATGCGACATGGAATAAAACTCTCCTTGATGATGTGTCCTCAAAGTGAGGAACAACGAAAAGAAATGATTAATATACCATATGCTTCGGCCGTGGGTAGCCTTATGTATGCTATGTTGTGTACGAGACCTGACATTGCGCATGTTGTAAGTGTGGTGAGTAGGTTTCAGGCAAACCCAGGGAGGGAACATTGGACTGCCGTAAAGAACGTTCTCAAGTACTTAAGAAGGACTAGAGATATGGTTCTAATATATGGCGGTGGAGAATTCGATGTGGTGGGATTCACTGATTCGGACTTCCAAGGACTGAAGGATGACTCGATGTCTACTTCTGGATATATATTTACTCTTAATGGAGGAGCAGTATCTTGGCGTAGCGCTAAGCAAAGCGCGACTGCTGATTCCACCTGTCAGGCTGAGTATCAAGCAGCCTTGGAGGCTTCCAAGGAAGGGTTCTGGATTAAGAAGTTTCTGGGAGAACTTCAAGTGATACCATGTGCTGAGCTGCCTGTTCCGCTATACTGCGATAACGATGGAGCTGTAGCACAGGCCAAGGAGCTGAGGTTGCACAACAGTACCAAGCACATTGAGAGAAAGTATCATCTGGTAAGAGAATTTGTTCGCAAGGGATACATTGTGCTGCACAGAGTAGACTCGGCCGACAACGTCGCTGATCCACTGACCAAGTCACTTTCTCAGACTAGCTTGGAGCGTCATCTGGAGAACATGGGTATTAGATACCATAGTGTGTGGCATTGAGTGCAAGTGGGAGATTGTTAGGAGTATGCCCTCGAATGCCACTTAGAGGATGTTGAGTGAGGGCATTGTACTTGTAATTATGTAAATCATTTATATAAAGGCAATGAATGTTTCTTTATTTACTGGTAGTTACTGGCATTCCTAACTCGTAAATATACATATGGAAACTAGTCCATGTATTTGAGAGCAAAACGTTCCACTCCTTATTGGATAAGGGGGTCAGCACTAGAAAGGTTTATAGCTCAAATACTTAATCGTTCGCAAGTCGATGAAACTTGACTGGGCGTTAAGTTTATGTGAAGACTTGTATGACGTGTTCTTTGACATGGAGAGTGCCTGTTGAACGCTAATGGTTAGTGGGAGCACACGGATTTCACTCTGGGACAGTCAATGACGGAATCGAAAGGTTGTAATAGGTATTCGTGAACCTTTGACTTGAGGATTTAGTAGGGATGTGCTTGTGACGTCAAGGTTTTCATTAGAGTAGTTCGACCCTATAAACCGAAAGGTGGGGGTCAACCTCGACGTGCATCTTGACGGGCAAGTAGCAGGTCCTACTGAATACCAAGATAGAATTATTTCTCCCGTTAGTGAGCGGGTTATATGTCCTATGTGGTTATTGGAAGATGAGATCATAAGTCTTTGGCCAAAGCATTGGAGCTAATTGTATTGGATACACGAGAGCTCAGTGATCTCGATTTGCATTAACGCATGCATAGCGTCAAGTACAGATAGGGTTTGACTGACCGTGACCCTATAACTTGATAGGGACATGTGAAACAAGGGTTTATACGTATATTGGTATTCATGAAAGAATGGTTCTTGAATGATCTCATCATTATTCGCTCTCAGTTGGGGTACAGTGTAGGCCGTCAGGCGGGCTAGGTGGTGCTACTACTCTTTGGTTCCTCCCATTGCTAACTGAGACAGACCTACCGAGTCGTGCAATAGGATTGACGACGGAATGAATCAAGCTTATTCTCTCTTTATAAATATTAGATATTGGATATCTAATTTATTAGATATTGGATGTCTAAATTAATTTATTGGATAAATTAATTTACGGCCTAATGAATTAAATAAATTACTGGGTGATTAATTTAATTCATAGATGTAATTATTTCTTGGAGAAAATAATTATGTGATTTTGTATTTGATAAAATTAATTAATTAGATTAATTAATTGATATAAATACATCGGAATGGAATGGAATTTATCTGTTTGAACTCGAGAGAGTCCAAAACGGACCGGATTCCTCCGGTCCTTCTAGATGGCCGAACCTACCCCTTTTGTTTTCTCATTGGTCTTTATTCCACCTAAATTGGTGGAAGACCAAGACTTGGTAAGGAGAATAATAAGTAGAAGGAGAAGACTTACTCTTGTGGAATGAGAGCTCACGGCAAAAACAAGGAAGTGAAAAAAGAGTTTTCTCAAGTTTATATTCTACTTCTTCATTCTTCTTCTTTTTCTTAATTTTCTTAGAGTAATATTGTGAGAAAAAATATTGAGAGATAATATATCTATACACTTGGAGTGATATAGATTATATTCGAAAGCTTATACTACCTTGTTCTAGCCGTGTCCTTAGAGGACAATGAAGTGGAAGCCGTTCCGATCGTTTTTCCGGCACGTGGCAAGTAGAAGCACGATGCTTTCGGTGCTCGGAATTTCAAGAGCTTGGAGAATAGCTCAAGAGAAGGAATCCATTTAATCAACGGACTACAAGGGTGAGCTTCTAATATCTCTTGTGATTTCATTTATATATTCGTATATACTAGCTTGATCGATCCTCGTAGGGATTCGGATCGAATTAATTTTCGTTTTATCACTTCTGCTGGGCCTTCATTTTAGGCACCTAATCCCAACAAGGTCTTCACTTTTGACTTTGAATCATGTCGGTTTGTCTCCGCAACATCTCTTTTCCAACGGATAAAATTGTACTTAGCGTGCGCTAGTACTTATACTTAGCGTGCGCTAGTATTATTTAATATTAGCTTTCCAGATTTTCCGGATCTCCTTTTTGACCTTTGCGTTCTAATGGATAAGTTGACTAACGGTAGGAATTCGAACGCTTAGCGTGCGCTAACAACTGTATTGTAGCGTGAGCTACATAATTTCCAGATAACGTACGTTTAGCTTGTATAACGTACGTAAACGCTTCCTTGTTTGAGTCTAGAAGCTACTGGACTTCCAATATGATTTTCGGTAGCGTGCGCAAGGTTTGTCATGTAACATGCGCTAAGAATTCTGAATAGCGTACGTAATTATACTTCCGTAGCGTGCGCAAATGATTTCCCATTTTCTGTCCAGACTTCACTATCCTCTGCTTTGTTCAAGAGAAATGCGATAGCGTGCGCTATAAATAGATGTTAGCATGCGCTAAGTTTGGCACCTTAGCGTGCGCTGATAATATAGGCTTTGCGTCCGCTATCCATCAGGTTGGATTCCAACTTGACTGCAGGTGACTTGCCTAACTGCAGGTGACTTGCCCTCGATAGCGTGTGCTACTATGTATCCTGTAGCGTGCGCTACGAACAGGATTTTCCTTCAATATAACAGCTCGATGAGGTAGATTTTGTTTAAATGTTTTGAATATAATCATCATCAAAATACTTTGAGTCAACAAACTCCTGGGTTTATAAACCCAGGCCGCGTTACGTACGTTAGCCACAGGTAGCTAACGTACATTAGCTTGTTAACGTACGTAAGCCCTCCCAAACTTACGTACGTAATGAAATGGGCAGGACCGCCTGTCCAATTTCCTACATACCATTACGTACGTAATAGCATATTGCATTACGTACGTAATGTCCCTTCCTGAGGAGTACAGGCCACTACCAATAGGCAAGGAAGGAACCGAAAAATCGAAATGCAACGGTGAACAGAATACGAGGATACGAACGTAAAGGATTCGAGGCAACGAACTTAAGTGTTGAAGGAAACATATTCCTGACTACCCGAAGGTTCGGAAAACAACAACAAACGTAATTATCCCAAAACTTTGGAAAATTACAAAACGGCCCAAAACATCTGAAATGTATGATACACGGTCGAAACACCAAACAAAAGCTCACAACATGCATAATAACATGAGATGGATCTTCAGCAACCCCGAAACGGTGGTTCTGAATGACGATTTATGAGAATACACGAAATAGCGACGAAAACGACATAAAACACCGAATCGAGTAAAACGAGTCCGAATCAAACTCGAACGACAAGAAGTCCAGTATTAAATATAATCGAAATGTCAATACGGTTACAAGCGAGTTGCTAAAAACGAAAATACACCAAAAATGAGAATATCAGGAAAAAGAAAAAATGTGGATATTACATTCTACCCCTCTAAAAATAAGTTTCGTCCCGAAACTTAAGAACCAAACAACTCGGGGTACCTAGCATGCATGCTATCCTCGGTTTCCCAAGTTGCCTCCTCGACACCATGTCTCGACCAATGCACATTGACCAAGGGAATGGTCTTATGCCTCAGTCGCTTCTCATGGTGTTCCAAAATTTTCAGGGGGTGCTCCTCGAAGGTAATATCCTCGGCGACATCGATCTCACCATAGTCGATGACGTAACTAGGATCCGGAACATATTTCCTCAGTTGAGAAACATGGAAAACGTTATGAACGCGACTGAAGGCCGGAGATAGCGCCAAATGGTATGCCAAATCACGGACTCGCTCGAGAATCTCAAAGGGTCCAATAAATCTCAGACTCAACTTTCCCTTCTTCCCGAAGCGGAAAACTCCCCTCGTCGGCGACACCTTTAGCAAAACGTGGTCTCCCACCTCAAACTCCAAAGGTCGACGACTGATGTCGGCATACGACTTCTGCCGACTCTGAGCAGTCAACATTCGTTCTTGAATCAATTCTACCTTCCGCCTCGTCTCTAAAGCGATATCCGGTTCGGTCCCGACCAAATCGGACGCTTCGTTCCAAGAAATCAGCGATCGACAACACCGCCCATAAAGCGCCTCATATGGTGCCATCCGAATCGACGCGTGCCAACTATTGTTGTATGTGAATTCGATCAATGGCAAATGCTCCTCTCAGTCACTACTCCAGTCGAGAGGACAAGCACGCAACATATCCTCGAACGTCTGGATAGTGCTCTTAGACTGTCCATCTGACTGAGGATGAAAAGAGGTACTCAAACGCAAACGAGTACCCAACGCCTTATGCACCGCCTGCCAAAAGTGCGATACAAAATGGCCATCCCGATCCGAAACAATAGACTTCAAAGTACCGTGAAGCCTCACGATCTGCACAATAAACACACGAGCCAACTTTTCCAAGTCCCAAGTATCCTTGATGCCCAGAAAATATGCCGATTTGGTCAGACGATCAACAATCACCCAAACCATATTCATACCCGACCTTGATCTCGGCAAACTCGTGATGAAGTCCATCGATATATCTTCCTATTTCCATTCCAGGATAGGAAGTGACTGCAATAACCCTGCCGGTCGCTGATGCTCGATTTTGACCTGCTCACAAGTCAAACATCTCGCTACAAACTGTGCGACCTCCTCCTTCATATCATTCCACCATAAATTCCTCCTCAGGTCCTTGAACATCTTACTCGATCCAGGATGAACGGAGTAAGGCGTAGCATGGGCCTCATGCAAAATACCCTGCCTCAATTCCGAGTCGTTCGGCACACACAGACGACTCTGGAATCTCAATACTCCATCTTCATGAATCACAAATCCATGAGACTTTACATTCTCTCGGATTTGAATAATCATCGGATCCTCTAGCTGCTTCAGTTTAATTTCATCGATCAGAGCCGACGAAATCTCTAAAGCACAAAGTTGCCCTACGGCTCCAGGCAACAAAATCTCAACACTCAACTCAATCAAATCCCGCTGAAGCTCAGATTGAGACGTAAGGACATCAAGCATCCGTAACGCAACCGGTTTCGCCTTGTCCAGATGATAAAGGATTTCGAGATCATCATCCTTAATCAATTCTAACCACCTCCTCTGCCTCATATTCAACTCCCGTTGAGTAACTATGTACTTCATACTTTTATGATCGGTAAAAATCTGACATGCAGAGCCAAAAAAATAGTGACGCCAAATCTTGAGCACAAAAACGACTGCCGCTAACTCCAAATCGTGAGTAGGGTAGTTAAGCTCATATGGCCTCAACTGTCTCGATGAAAATGCAATAGTCTTGCCATGCTGCATCAACACGCACCCAAGACCCTGACCTGAAGCATCACTATAAATGGCAAAACCCTCGTTGCCACATGGCAATGCAAAAATCAGGGCTGAAGTCAAACGCCTCTTCAGCTCCTCAAAACTCGACTGCCTCTCGTCATTCCAGACAAACTTCTCGGATTTATGGAGCAACTGTGTAAGTGGCCGAGCTAGTTTCGAGAAACCCTCGACGAACCTACGGTAGTAGCCAGCTAAACCCAAGAAACTACGGACCCCCTTCACGTTCTTAGGCGGTGCCCAATCCAACACTGCCTCAACCTTCTACGGGTCCACACGAACTCCCTCGGGTGAAATCACGTGACCCAGAAACATCACTTCCTCCAGCCATAACTCACATTTCGAGAACTTTGTATAGAGTTGCTCGGTACTCAAAATGTCTAACACTACTCACAAATGATATGCGTGTTCCTCACCGTTCCTTGGATAAATAAGGATATCGTTAATGAAGACGAAGACACACTTATCCAATTACTCAATAAAGACCTTGTTCATCAACTGCATGAACACCGCTGGCGCATTCGTTAACCCGATAGGCATAACTACGAACTCATAGTGTCTGTATCTCGTTCGAAACACTGTTTTCGGCACGTCGGACTCCTTCACCCGAAGTTGATAGTACCCCGATCTCAAGTCGATCTTCGAGAATACCGCAGCTCCCTGAAACTAATCGAACAAGTCATCAATCCTCAGTAGAGGGTACTTGTTCTTGATGGTCACCTTGTTTAGCTCGCGATAGTCGATACACAAACGCAATGAACCATCCTTCTTCCGAACAAACAGAACCGGTGCGCCCCAAGGCGAAGCGCTCGGTCGAATATATCCCGACTCAAGAAGCTCACTCAACTTCTTCTTCAACTCGGCCATATCTGAAGGTGCCATGCGATACGGCGACTTCGAAATTGGGGCCGCACCCGGCTCTAGCTCTATAGCGAACTCGACCTCACGGTCCGGTGGCAACCCCGGTAACTCATCAGGAAAAATCAGGAAACTCACTAACGACTGGAATCGATGAAAGATCGACTCCACCACTCTCCGCCTTCAAGACGTAGCACCAATAACCAGTACACTTTCGCAGGGTCTCATCGCCCTCAAGGCATTAATTACGAACTTCTGGTTTATCTTTCGCCCCATGAAAGAGTGCTCGGTGCCATCCTCGGATAGCATGGTGATGATCCTCGTACGGTAGTTCATGATTGCACCATGCCGCTCGAGCCAATCATCCCCGAGAATCAAATCCTCACCCTCAATACCCACAACAATAAAATTAGGGATCCAAGCCCTCTCACAAATAAACACAGAACAGTCTTGGACTTCTCGATCGCCAACGATTCTATCACCGCTAGGGAGTTTAACGATGATAGGCTCGCAGGGCGAAAACAGTCACACTCTAGAGTCCAGAGAAATGAATGAATGTGTAGCACCCGAATCAAAAAGCACACTGACAGGATGAGAATGGATGTGAATGGTACCTGTCGCCACGGTGACCGCTGGATCATCGGCCCTCCTCATCTAATAGATACCTAGAGGGGCAGAGCCGACACTGGAAGCTCCCCCTCTAGTGGGCTGTCCCCGACCTCTCCCTCGGCTGGCACTCGGTGGAGACTGCGGAGCAGACGAGCCCTAGTTCACACTTGGCTCTCTAGGTGCTGGAAAAGAAGTATGAGTACCAAGAAGCCATCCTACCCGTTCACAAAAGAAAGCCTTGTGGCCCGACTGACCACAAGTATGACAAGTCAAAGGCGGACGTGGACACTCCCAATTCCGATGGCCCGACTTGCCGTAGTTAAAGCATTTGGCCTCCCGAACGGAGGCACTGGCAGTACCTCGATAGCCTCCAGAGAAACGAGCCGAACCAGCCCCAGGAATATTTGCAGACTGAGATTTCTGGCCTCCACCCTTGTGACCCGAGAAATTTCCAGCGGATTTCTGTTTCTTACTCTCCCGAACCGCCGCACTGGCCGTCACAGACATATCATAGGCAAGAGCTCGAATCTGATAATCCTTCAAAGTAGTACAAACGAACTCGGAGATATAGTCCCGAATTGACAGTTTCATCCGTCTGGAAAAGTGAAAAATTTTGTCGCTCTCCTCGACAACTTGGGTCATCACATAGCCCAACTCCTTGTTGAAATAGGCAATAGATTAGGAGACAGGAATATCCCGCGGTTGAGCATCATAGAAGGCATGGACTCAAGCCTGTCTAACCGGCCACGGGCAATACTCAGTCTCCATCAGGTCCTTAAATTCTGCCCACGAAGCAACGTGATCCTTAGGCCCAACGGTCTCCCACCAATCAGTAGCGTCCCCAGTGAGAAAATACTGGGCAATAGGGACCTTGCGGTCCTCGGGATAGTTGGTGGCAACGAGGACTTCGGATATCTCCTTAATCCACCCTTCCCAGCCAATCGGGTCTGAGGCTCCCATGAACTGAGGAGGATGCATCTTGATGACATCCTGGAGCCAATGGTCAGCTCCGTCCCAAGAAGCATGGGTCGTATTCTGAACCACCTGCGCTATGGCCGCCATTTGGTTCACCATTTGTTGCATAACAGCCGCTAGGGGTGTGCATGGTACAGTATGGTACGGTTTTAGGGTAAAACCGATACCATACCAAATATATTCGGTTTATTATGATTTAATACCATAAACATACGGGTTTTTTTGGTTTGGTAGTTCGGTATTTCGGTTTGGTTTACATCGGTGCGGTATTTTTTCGGTTTTTCTACTTGATACTCCCTCCATCCACAATCACTGTTCCCCAACT
The DNA here is from genome assembly GCA_033398695.1 of Orobanche coerulescens. NCBI lineage: Eukaryota > Viridiplantae > Streptophyta > Magnoliopsida > Lamiales > Orobanchaceae > Orobanche > Orobanche coerulescens. The sequence continues at coordinate 136,180,502 of CM065804.1, read as the reverse complement.
TTTGGAGTTCGGGTTTTAAGAAATCTTAGGTGAGTGTGATGTGAGTGGAGTTTGGGTCCCACATTAAAAGTAATTTAATATTAATTAAGTTGGTTAAATAATTTAATATGTGGGTCAGCTTGTTAAATGTGTAAATATATAAAAATTATAAGGATATTTTAGTAAATTGTATTGTGGGGTAGTGTTTAAAAATAGAAAGAGAATATATTTTGTGGACATATCGAAATGGCAAAAAGGGAACATTGATTGTGGACGGAGGGAGTACTTGATAGCATTAATAAGATAAAAATACTCGAATAAATTAGTTCAACAAGGTACCACAAATAGTTGATCTAAATTAATTGCTAAACCAAAAAAATCACACTAACCTTAAGACAGTAACTAATTTAATGTTCAAGTTTTCATCCAACTATTTTGGAGGATAAAAAGGAAAAAAAAAACAAGTGTCTTGAACTTCAATAAATTTATTATACTTTTATATTCATGTGAGTCTGTAACTACTCTATATATGATATATTATCAAAAAATATTTAAGATAAATAACGGTACGGTATGGTTTTTTTCGGTATTTAAGTCAAATACCGTACCGTTATCGAAACTTTGGTTTTATAAAAAATAAGAACCATATATGTCCGTTTAAATGGTTTATCGGTTTTTTCGGTACGAGTTTTACGGTGCGGTGTGGTTTTTCGGTTTAATCGATTTTTTTGCACTCCCCTAACAGCCGCAACACCAAGGGCAGCGCCATCTTGAGAAGAAGCATGGCTATGTCGGTCACCGGTGCTGCCGGCTCCCGAAGAATGCGACGTGGCACCACACCGGCTGCCCTACGTCCCCGGCCGCATCCACGACCACGACCGCGGCCTCTTCCAGCATCCATACTGGTGTTAAGAGGTAGCAAAAGCAACTCGATGATAAGTAAGAGAGGAAAAACATCCACAATTCAGGAAACAGAATTATGTTACGAGAAAACAAAGAATCGAGTAAGGAAAACTTACGAGCACTGGAAGTACCGAGATGCCGGCAGTGGTGTGACAATGTGCAACACAAAACACAACTAGATCCAAATAACCGACAAGCCTAGGTATCCATAAACCTAGGGCTCTGATACCATTTTCTGTAACACCCTCGAGATATTTAAGGTATATTACAGTGCCGTGGACCCCTATATGGGATCCACCAGGGTAGACACAAATTACCACAGTAAACTCACACATCATCCAGATGAAAATCAAGTAACACGCCCGGTACAACCGGCAGAATAATCAACATCGACAACCATAATTAACATCTATGTTTACGAATCACAATTTGAAGAGAAAGGCCTAAGTACTCGCGAGTACAATCTATGAGTTTAGAAAATAGGCAACAACCATATCGAATGGAACAACGGAAATAAAAGGACTCGAATGAACATGTCAACGACCCTGGCCAGCATCCTCGTACTGTCCCAGTGCTTGCTCGTCCAGCTGATCATAACTTGAAATCCATAACAAGAATTTCCCCAAAACGGGTCCCCAAATGGGTTAGCAATTACGCTAGTACAAGTAATCAAGTCAAACCATTCGCTTACACATTTCATAGTACAATGCACCAAATCATTTCAAAGCCAAAAACCAGACATGTCTTTTCCGGAAACAAACAGTCAATCACATTTGCCTAGGACCGGGACAAAGCCACAAATCCCACTTGAGGCCTCTAAGGACCCTCCCGAGCTGGCCACAATCATAAAACAAATCACGCACAGGCATCGCCTAGGACCTGGACGAAGCCACAAATTCCACTCGAGGCCTCTAAGGACCCTCCCGAGCTAGATAGCGAAACAAACTCGTGAATCCAGAGTGAAGTCATAGATTCCCTCGAGGCCCCGTCGGACCCTCCCAAGGTGAGCAAAGCACACACAATATACATCACCATTTCATGTTAAGCATAAAGGTTTCCAAAAATACTTGCCTTGAATAATTGACGACGCAACGAACGGAAAGGAAAATCACCGACGAACTCTAGGAACCAATGGAACCGAGCCTAACGATTCGAAGAATACAATCACAACCATTTATAAATGAATATGGAATTGAAATTCTCACGAAAACCCGCCTACGATTCATGTATATCCGTATAAAAATAACGAGGGCGGACCACAACTAAACCCTCTCGAAAATGCAACAACTGCGAAATATACCATGAATCCATAGGGAAACCAAGAATATCAACAAAATTAATCATATTTATCATGAATTAATCAACCATACGGAACGAATCGGACGAAAAACTCGAAACCCCAAGTTTTCCTAAAAACAAGGTTCTAGGAGTTTACCTTGGATTAAGGACGAAGAACACGATTAGATGTTGATAATACACTCTAAAAACTCGAAGAAGATGATGGCTCGGAGTTACAGAACTTCAAATCGGCCGGAAATGCTAAGAAATCGCCTGAAAGTCGGAGGGGAAAGAGGAGGAGTGAAAATGACCGAAATCGGTCAACTCCTGGGTTTATAAACCCAGGTCGCGTTACGTACGTTAGCCACAAGTAGATAACGTACGTTAGCTTGTTAACATACGTAAGCCCTCCCAAGCTTATGTACGTAATAAAATTGGTAGGACCGCCTGTCCAATTTCCTACATACCATTACGTACGTAACAGCATATTGCATTACGTACGTAATGTCCCTTCTTAAGGAGTACAGGCCGTTACCAACAGGCAAGGAAGGAACCGAAAAATCGAAATGCAATGGTGAACAAAACACGAGGGTACGAACGTAAAGGATTCGCGGTGACGAACTTAAATGTTGAAGGAAACATATTCCCGACTACCCAAAGGTTCGGAAAACAACAACAAACGTAATTATTCCAAAACTTTGGGAAATTACAAAACGGCCCAAAACATCCGAAATGTATGATACATGGTCGAAACACCAAACAAAAGCTCACAACATGCATAATAACATGAGATAGATCTTCGACAGCCCCAAAACGGCAGTTCCGAACGACGATTTACGAGAATAGACGAAATAGCGACGAAAACGACATAAAACGCCGAATCGAGTAAAACGAGTCCGAAACAAACTCGAACGACAAGAACTCCAATATTAAATATAATCGAAATGTCAATACGGTTACAAGCGAGTTGCTAAAAATGAAAATACACCAAAAATGAGAATATCAGGAGAAAGGAAAAATGCGGATATTACACTTCCGCTTTCCGCCGTCCTCTCACCATCATCCGCTATCTCCTCCATCCGGTCCTCCTTCGGCCGATCCTTTCATCGCTCTCTCACCATCCCACCTGTCACTGCCGCTATCTCACCATCCCACTGCCGCTCCTCCTCCGACCGCTCTTGCAGATCAGTCTTTCCTTTTTTTTTGATAAATTTCTCCCCATTCGGTATTGAACTTGGAATAACCTAGGGTTATGAATTATCATCTCGGTATATAAATCGATGGCCTTGAACTCTTTTATATGTTGGTTTATTTAGTAAATTATGTATTATATTTTTACAACCTTCAAATTTATGCATGATATATGCCGAGTGTACATACTACATGTTTGCAGACACGAAGTTGAACTTATATATATTGGCGCATCAGATGATATTAACAGATATGAAGATGTATCTCTTTTCGTGCTCATGTATGGTCTGTTGGTTGTATTTTTGTTTCAAAATGTTGCTAAATGACTTAAACTGAAAATTGAGGTATTTGACTATATGAATGTGCCTTTTTTAATGGTGAAAAGTGAGATGTATAATGCATAATAAAAGTATGGGTTCTTTATGTTGGTGAATTCATGCCTAAGAGAAGTATGTTTTCTTTATGTTGGATGAATTCATGTTATAAGAGTATGATTGGAGTATTTTGGTAGTTTGAAATGATTGTTGGATATCGGTTTGTGACTATCATTAGCAGATAAATTTTAGAATAATGGATATTATTGTGTATTAATTAGGATATCATTATTATGCTAAATTATTGGGATATTAGTGTTGACTGTTGAATTTATTGGGATAATAGTGTTGATAGTTGAATTTATTGATTGTTGAATTTGTTGGTGTCTAGTGTGTGTATTAGTGTGTGTGAGTTTAGTTAATGTGATATTTTGTGAATGTGTACATGTTAAATGGATAAAATTAAGAGACTAACGGATGGTAAAAAAAGTCGAAGACTCCTGAGTCGGGGGAGAGTTCCGTAGCTTACAATCGTGCGGATCCTGTGGGTAAGTATTTGGATCAGAGTAGCTCCCATATAGGTGAATTAATACAGAATAGTGGGATGAAGTTTAAGGATGGAAACTTCTATCTGATATATGATGCACTTACTACTGTGAGGTGCTTATCTTATCAGACTCCCAGACTGAGGACGACCCCCACTACTGCCGAGACGACTCAACCTCGTATGCCTCCTATACACCGGAATCCCTCCCCTCCTCCTACATCTGGGAGCCACGGAGCTACACCGAGCACATCATCTGAGGTGCATTCCGGTCCACCATCGACTCTATTTATGGCCCATATGGTACCAGCGATTCTAAGGGTCGATAAAAAGGAGTCCCCCGGCCATATAGCATAGTTAAGCCAACGGAGGCGTATGTGTTCCAAGCGTGGCCTGAGAAAATGATTTGGCGGACATGTTGGATATCTAAGATGAAGTTGTACACGGATCTTGTGGAGCTTGCAGAAGAAAAAGAGGAGGGTCGTAATGAAGCCGAACCGAAAAGGAAGAAGACCCGTGGCCCATCGAAGGGCCTAGCACTTGATGCATATGTTAAAAAAATGACCATCACAAGATAGCAGTAGATGAAAAGTATTGACAACCCATTTTGGCTTCTGATGCTTGTACGACATATTGTCGTAATATTAGGTTTGTCATACGCGATAGGGTTCCGGTACTGTGGGCTGAGTGGAAGGATGTGCCACAATGCATGAAGGATGCATTGAACAATGCTATGTCGGTAAGTTTACATCTCAATTCCAAAAGATGTTTTTTTGTATTTAAAATTTGAAATAAATTTAGTAAATTACTCCTTATAAAAATGCATAGTTGATCATGGCACAGATTTTAATAAAAAGTTTGTTTGAAGTATATTGATAGTGGATAAAGGGTCCCACATTGAGGGTATTGGTAATGGAGAAAGGGTCCTAAAAATATAATATGCATAAATTTGGGGGATGTACCAAAGAGGAAATATATGCATAAATATGGGGGACGGAGGGAGTATATTATATGTTAATGGTTGGGGTAGTTTGGTGTTCATTCTTTCCTACTACATACTTGGTATGATGAGGTGCAAACAATCAAGTAAGTAATTTTTACAATACGTAGTTGAGTAATTACTAGAGAAATTTTATCTGATTAATTATTATTTATACATGTTTGTTATAGGTACAAGTCCTGGAAGAATGAGCTACATATGTTTTGGTCGGCTTGGGGTAATTCCCGCGAGGCTACTCCCGAGAAGTTCAAGTATCGGGAGTATGAGTGGAGGTGGTTATGCGCATATTTTAGCGACCTGGACTATATTGTATGTAATCAATCAATAAATATTGTCGTACTATTATTGTTGTTTAAATATATGTAACATATATGAAACTTACTTGTGGTAATTTTGTTTTAAATGAAAATTAAATGTTTCTATATGTAGGCGAGCAGTTCAACCAACACTGCTAACCGTAAGGTTTTGACGGAGCACCACAACTTAGGTTCATGGTCATTAGCTGTAACACCCCGAGATATTCGGAATAATTACAGCGCCGTAAACCCTTTAAGTAAGGATTTACAAGGCTAATTTAAAAGAATTGTAAATATAATCCAATCGTACAACTGAAGTTCAAATACAGATTTGATTCAACCGATCAAATGAGTTAACTTATACAACCATATCGAAATGACATTATTAAAACAGACGTACTCGAGTACTAAATGAACCAAGAAGACAAATCATAATAACAATAAACATCAACCACATCACTCAGCCATTTCATCGTCCTGTCGGTACTGTGGTTGCTTCCCCGCTCCTCGGCTACCTGAACATCAAAACAATGTTCACCCCCGAAGGGGTGAGCAAACCAATGCTAGTACAAGTATCATAATACATAAATCATCAGTGCATCATAAAACATGCAAAACGGACTTCCGTCACCGGAATCCAACGATGCGAATCCTCACGATTCCATCAACACAATACAGGGTAATCCAGCGATCCAGCGCCCTTGGTATAGATCCCCATGATGATCCCGTCGGACCAACGCATGGTGGAAAACCCGTCCAGCGATCCAGCACCCTCAGCATAGATCCCCATGATGATCCCGTCGGACCAACGCATGGTGGACATTTGATCCAGCGCCCTCAGCATAGATCCTCATGATCCCCTCGGATCATTTATACCATAAATCAATCAATTATGCACACATATATGCATTTCAATATGTTCATCAATACGAACAATTAACAACGAATACCATGAGAAATTACAGAAATACACATCATATTCGATAATATGAACAAAACTACAAGCATGATCCAAGTTTCAATATAAATCGAACTCGACATATGATACTTGCCTCGAAAATGGCAAGAATGGAAATACTCCAACAAATGACACGCGTCCGTATGCCGCCGCCCCTCGATCGTCCCCTATGCAAGGCTCGGACCTAAGAAATAATAAAGAATTCCCCTCAAGTCGTACGAACGTCTAATAATCCGGTTAACGACCGCAAGCTCTAAAAATGAATTCTGCCTGAACTACTTAGCGCGTGCTACGTACTATACATAACGTGTGCTAAGCCTGCCCGTTAACGTACGCAAATGACCAGGTTTAGCGTGCGCTAGTATTATGTGATCTTCTCACGAGCAATTTGCCACGCTGATGATATAACGTACGTTACGTATCCAACGTAGCGCACGTTACTCGTTCCCGATAGCGCACATTAATATATACATCTTAGCGTGCGCTAATCGTGCATGGCAGTCACTACAGGGTAAAACTTGAGCTAAAGGTGATGAAAACTAATGAAATCCTCAGTGTTAATATAAGCCATCTCAGTGTATATCATGCTCATATGGTTTGTTACTGATTAAACGACTATAAGATACAAGGGTACGTATAATCATCACAACACCATAATTCATCTTTGATCTTCAAGAAACATCCTAAGTCCAATCCATTGCATGTCCCAAACGTATGATTCTATCATGTCAAAACATAAGAACTTGATGTTCTCCCCATACTGGTCATAAACAGTTTTGAAGATACATGAATACGTTTAGGAGTCCAACACTAAAAAGGTTCAAAGGATTATACGATGAATAAGTGCCGAAACGTCGAAAATATCCTTCTAACACATGATGATCGACTATTAACGAATCTAACTGACTAGATAAGCATGATCAAACGTCCTTTACAACACTACTAATACTGGTGAAGAATCACCTACCTCAAAGTAGTGAAGAACAAGGAGGAAATCGAAGCAATCCAACGTCGAAGGCTTGAACACCAATCCTCAATGATCTACAATCTTCAATACGAGCTAGGATGCTGATAGGAAGTGTTTAGGATGTAGAGAGTAATACTCTAAGTATAAGGGTTCGGATGTTGGAAGAGAAAAGACTGAAAATACGAAAAGGATGCTGTCCTATTTATAGAAAATGGTTATTAGCGCGCGCTAGTCCATACTCGTAGCGTGCGCTAACGTCTCACTGACTTCACTGTACTCAGCACTTAGCGTGCGGTATTCACATGCCAGTAGCGTGCGCTAAGGCGTTGACTTGTCTTTTCCCGAAAGCCGTCCAGGTTCATCCCGACACAATCCGACCAAGATCCCCGGCCTGATCTCACCTACCACACGTCTCAATCATATTGACCACGCATAGCGTGCGCTAATGTTCCTTTGTAGCGTGCGCTATGGATCCATGTTAGCGTACGCTACACATAGCCGATAGCGTGCGCTACATGCGCAGAATCACAATTTTTAAATCACATTCATGAAATCATACGCTCAACAACACCGGACTATGAGATACGGAGAATAATACTCAGATTAAAGTGCAACAATTACAATATCACAAGTTCCAAATACATATCAGAAATCTCGGGTATTACATTAGCGAGAGTACAAGGCTACTTCTGATAAAAATGTGGCGAATGCCTTTATCTATGTGACTCGGTAGGCATATCCGAACTGTCCAGATAGACATGTAAGTTGTAAATGTATCCTAACCATTTTAATACCGCTATCAATCTTTACTTCTGAACTTTATTAATATTCAATTACTTTGTTGTTCCCACTTAATTAAGAGAGACTGATGGAGGAGTCTGAGAGGATGTTGACAGAGATGACGAGTGAGGAGCACCCAGATTTGGACGAGACCAGCATCGATTTAGAATGCCGAGAGATCGATCCGGCCAATTCTGTTGGGTACCGATTCGGATATTTGCGCCGTTTGCGGAAGCGTAAATAAAATTGCGGAAAATAAATGACGCAAGGATTTATAGAGGTTCGGCTATAAACGAGCCTACGTCCTCTCTCGGTATCTTTTTCTATAGGATCAAGATAAAAACCTCTACGCCTCTCTTCTATCGGTCGAGGTATAACCGTTTACAATCACGTCTTCTATTGGTCCGTGATAAACCACTCGTACTTGTCTTTGCGTCGGTCCAAGTTAAACCGTTTTCCTTTTCTATCGGACAAGGAATCAACCGCTCTAGCTTTCTATGGGTACTAGATAAACCTCACTTAGATATCGATTGCGATTCTAATAATGCCGGATCTTTGATCCTAATAACACCGAATCCAATCGTATCTTTTCTTTTACCACTCGTGTATGTTTTCGTGAATTCTCACTCAAACACTTACGATTAAGCTCAATATCAACAACAAGAATGTGTGTAATAATATCACAAGAATAGACAATTTGCTCAAGGTTGTTGTACTCAAACAATACCATAGGGATGGTATTTATAGGCTTCATGATCAAACTAGCCGTTATTGCCGGGACCTTCATTACGTCGTTATATCCATTCCATTACGTCGTAAGCACCTTTACGTCGTTAACCTGCTGGTTACGTACGTTAGCATCTTCACAAAGTAGTCCAGTGAGATTCGTCATTTAAGTTACGTACGTTAGCCTTCCCTTTGTTACGTACGTTATCACTACGTCACTGCTGACGTCATATATCCGTTGTATGCTTTGCTGACTTTGACTTCTCCAACGTTCACTTGGATAAACTCCTTTACGTACGTTATACAACCTCTATTACGTACGTTAGCTTGCCCATATTACGTACGTTAACATACCCTTGTTACGTACGTTAGCTTTGAGATTTTCCAGCTTTTTGCACTTCGATTCCTTCGATGCTTGGCTTTGTCTCTTTGTTCTTTTGTTTTGCTTATCAACATTAATCATCAAAACACTTTTAATTTATGTATGGAACAAAATGTTCCAACAATCTCCCCCTTTTTGATGATTACAAAACAACACTTCGTCAATGGGATTTTCCTGCAAAAATACAAGTATACGTATATGTGTATAGACCAAAGTTTTCGACTTTGTCCGTTTCGTTAGTTTCTTCTCCCATTACTTTTTCGACTCCTTCTTTCTCCTTACCTTTAACTTTTTGAATTTTTCGAATTTTTCAACGTCTTTTCGACCTCTCCTCATTTTTCTTCAACTCCTTCGTTTTTCTAATTCTTTTTTTTGAATGCAATCGATTTTCTTCGATTTTTCTCCCCCTTTCACGGTTAATCACATTTTCGACTTATTTCTCCATTCTCCTATCTCTCCTTTCTTTTAACTTTTCGAATTTTTCGAATTTTTCATCGTCTTTTCGAATACCAATCGAAAATAATTTTTCATCGTCTTTTCGACGTCTCCTCATTTTTCCGACTTCTCCTTTTCATTTTTCAACTCCTTCGTTTCTCCCCCTTTTTAGGGTAAATCCCATTTTTCTTATTTTCCTCCTTTCTCTCCCCCTTTTTGTTTTCATCAAAAAGTAAAAAAAATAGCAATTGAATTTAATGATACCAAAATGTAGAATATGCACGATATCAATTTATAAATGCATAAAGGGTAAAAACTCCCCCTGAAAATAATATCTCCCTTAAAAAAAATACTCCCCCTGAGTAAAATACAAAAATCAATTTTTGGGGATCCAACCTATAGTTGGTTTTTGTTTAGAAACATAGACGATATTTGAAATATTTGTTCCTTTAGGAACCCAAATTTTCTTAATTTTTATCGTCCGGCGAGGGCTTTTGCAATTTGAAATGTGATGCCCGATTTTCAAACACTTTTCGCAATGGGGTATCTTAAAATTAACAGATTCGTTTTTCGGACGAGTTTTGAATCCTAACCCCTCTTTATTCAAAGTAAATTTTTGAACACCAAGCATTTGATCAAATTTCTCGTTTCCGCACGAGAATTTCTTTGTCAAAGATTTAAGCTCGGTTTGGATTTTAACGAGATCATTCTTCAAAATATTTTCATTTTCAATACACTTTGAATGATCGATTTCGACAAATTTTCCCTTTTCGATAATTTTGGAATTTTCAATTTCCAAAGATTTAATTTTAGACTTAAGGGATTTGATTTCCGATAATGCATTTTGAAAATCCGTATGAAGTAATTCAAATGCATCAAAAAGTTCATCACGAGAGGATGTACTTACTTGGCTTTCGACGTCGCTATCGTCGAACGAACTCCGGGCCATGAGAGCGAGATTATTTTGATTGATGAAATCATCGTCTTCATCTTCATCGCTCCAAGTAGCCACGAGAACCTCCTTCTTGGGTTTGACACGGCAATGCTTAGCAAAGTGGCCTGGTTTTCCACATTGTCGACAAGAGTTGTCGAACTTCTTCGTTTCGCTCGAGATATCCTTCTTCCTCCGGTTTAATAAGGTTTGGAATTTATTAATATTCTTGGCATAATATGCCGCTTCTTCGTCGCTTTCTTCCACCGGGATTTCATCTTTCTTTTTTGACATCTTAGCCTTCATGGCTAACGATCTTTCTTTCGGTTTTGGCTTGACACTTCGTGATTTTAACACGATCTCATAATTAATTAGCGAACCAACGAGGGCGCTAAAATCGAGCGTGTTGAGATCTTTGGATTCCATAATCGCGGTCACGGTGCCGTCCCATTCGCTAGGTAGTGATCGTAAAATTTTCTTAACTTTTTCACTACTAGATAATGGTTTTCCGAACGAAGCAAGTCCATTGGTGATGACCGAAAATCGGTCGAGCATATTGGTGATGGACTCGTCACCCTTCATCATGAATAACTCGTAGTCATGGAGAAGCATATTGATCTTCGTCTCCTTGACTTGAGTTGTCCCTTCGTGTGTGATTTCAAGAATTTTCCATATTTCTTTCGCACTCTCACACGACGAGATTCGATTGACCTCTTCCGGATTTAAGGCACAAAATAAGAGTTGAGTAGCCTTACAATTTAGATGGTCATTTTTCCAATCGGCATCGTCGTATTCTTCGAAAGATTTGAGCGTACCGTCGGATTTGATAGGAACTTTCGGGCCAAGGCAAATAATCTTCCAAATTTCGATGTCGTATGCTCGGATGAATATCGACATCTTCTTCTTCCACGTCAAATAATTTGAGCCATCAAAGAATGGTGGTCGGTTGAGAGCAAGGCCTTCGACTGGAGAGAATTGAAACGCCATTGGATCTTTTTCTCCTCGGATGTTAAGCCGCGTATTGGAGTACCGCTCCGATACCAATTGTTGGGTACCGATTCGGATATTTGCGCCGTTTGCGGAAGCGTAAATAAAATTGCGGAAAATAAATGACGCAAGGATTTATAGAGGTTCGGCTATAAACGAGCCTACGTCCTCTCTCGGTATCTTTTTCTATAGGATCAAGATAAAAACCTCTACGCCTCTCTTCTATCGGTCGAGGTATAACCGTTTACAATCACGTCTTCTATTGGTCCGTGATAAACCACTCGTACTTGTCTTTGCGTCGGTCCAAGTTAAACCGTTTTCCTTTTCTATCGGACAAGGAATCAACCGCTCTAGCTTTCTATGGGTACTAGATAAACCTCACTTAGATATCGATTGCGATTCTAATAATGCCGGATCTTTGATCCTAATAACACCGAATCCAATCGTATCTTTTCTTTTACCACTCGTGTATGTTTTCGTGAATTCTCACTCAAACACTTACGATTAAGCTCAATATCAACAACAAGAATGTGTGTAATAATATCACAAGAATAGACAATTTGCTCAAGGTTGTTGTACTCAAACAATACCATAGGGATGGTATTTATAGGCTTCATGATCAAACTAGCCGTTAGCTGCCAGGACCTTCATTACGTACGTTATATCCATTCCATTACGTACGTAAGCACCTTTACGTACGTTAACCCTGCCTGGTTACGTACGTTAGCATCTTCACAAAGTAGTCCAGTGAGATTCGTCATTTAAGTTACGTACGTTAGCCTTCCCTTTGTTACGTACGTTATCACTACGTCACTGCTGACGTCATATATCCGTTGTATGCTTTGCTGACTTTGACTTCTCCAACGTTCACTTGGATAAACTCCTTTACGTACGTTATACAACCTCTATTACGTACGTTAGCTTGCCCATATTACGTACGTTAACATACCCTTGTTACGTACGTTAGCTTTGAGATTTTCCAGCTTTTTGCACTTCGATTCCTTCGATGCTTGGCTTCGTCTCTTTGTTCTTTTGTTTTGCTTATCAACATTAATCATCAAAACACTTTTAATTTATGTATGGAACAAAATGTTCCAACAAATTCCTACATTAGGGCAAATGTGTGGACTAATATTTTCCCTTCTAAAGGGAGTCATCATCGGACGCCGATGATGGGATCTAAAGGTAACAAATTGTTGAAGGATACTCCAGGGTTTCAGCGCAATCAAAGGGCTCTAAGATTATCACCCCATGTAATTCGTACCAATATTCAACTTTTTACTCCTCCATCTATTTGCCCACTTTCTCACCCTAGATTTACCACCCCAAGTAACAGTACCAATATTTGACTTTGTACTCCCACATCTTTTTATACACTTTTCCCCTGTCTAGAATTACCACTCCAAGTAATCAGTACCAATATTCAACTTTTTACTTCTCACTCTCTACTCACTTTCTCTATCTGGAATTACTATCCCATGTAATCGATACCAACATTTAATTTCTCTCTTTCCTCTCTCAACACACTTTCTCTCTCAAGTATTACCACACCAAGTAATCGATATCAATAGTATTTTATTCCCCCATCTATCTACCCACTTTCTAACTCTAGAATCACCATTCCAAATAATTAGTGCCAACATCTAACTTTTTATCCCCCATCACTCTACCCTCTCACTCTCTCTTTAAAATTACCACTTTAAGTAATCAGTACAAAAACTCAACTTTTTACTCCCTCCTCTCTCTACCCGATTTCTCTCTCTAGAATAACCCAAGTAGTCAATACAAATATTCAACTTTTACTCAATCATCCTTTCTCAATCTAGAATTATCACCTAAGTAATTAATTTCTATCACAACTCCATAATAATATTTTAAAAAATTAGTTATTCAGATAATATCATTATCTATGCTGATAATACATTACGTGCCTTGATAATATTATTACTTATCGTGATAATCATAGTGAAATGTACAAACCACAATCACACATCTATCCAATTAAATTTTGAAACTCAAACCAATAGTTCAAACAGAAACTCAAAAAATGATCATTATAAGTACCCACAAACCATTCTCAAATTAAAAAATCATAAGAAACTAGAAATACAACCATCAAAATTATGTCTTAATCCTTCACCCCAGAATCACTGCTAAAAAACTCTACATCTTTTTATCTCTATAGGTAATAGTATTACCTAAGCAAGTAATAATGTTTCATTATCAAATAATAAAACAACCCTTATTGCTCACCCTCTCAACACTCATACACCCACCACACTAGCTTCGTAACAAAGAAGAAGACAACGACGTTAGTTTTGAATAAATACCAACAAGCATTCCCATCATAATCTCATCCTACTTAACTTGCTCATTTTTTGTCAATATAATCTCTCTCTAGATCTATTCCAAAAAATCAAATATTTTCTAAAAAACCAAAAAAAAATCTAGTTCAGATCTGTATGAAAAAATCGAGAAAACCATATGATCCAGACTTTTTTCGAAACAAATAAAATATATTCAGATCTATTCAGAAAATATTTTAGAAAAAAAATCACATACTTCTGCAAAAATTCAAAAAGAGATCAAAATTTCCGGAAAAAAAATCTAAAAAATATTTTTTTTATTGGAGAATCGGATTTGAATATACATTCTTTATTTTTTATTTTGATCTAGCAACCAACCGAAAAAAAGATAAAAGTATGTTTGCTCTGGAGTTGGAATAAGCTGATTGCAAAATTGTCATGAGAATATTGAAATTAAGCTCAAACTTATGGAAAATGATTTGAGAAAAAGATAGGAATATCTATCTATATATATATTGGAAGTGTGAAATATGATTGAAAAAAAGAGAGTATATTATATTTTAGAATAATACTCCCTCCGTCTCATAAGGATAGGTACCTGGGTGAGTGGCACGGGTTTTAATAAATGGTGTGCTGAGTGGAGAGAGAGTATTACTTTATAGAAAGAAGTGGTGTGTTGAGTGCAGAGAAAGTATAACTTTATGGAAAGAAAGGGTAAAATGATTTTACTAAAAATGGAGTGTGCCTATTCTTTGGGGACGGACGAAAATAATAAAAAGTGTCTATACTTATAGAGCAGAGGGAGTGCAATCTAATCTAAATTATTAAATAATTAAAATATAAATATGGAGATTATACTATATATAATAGATTATATAATCAAAAAGATTAAAAAAAGATGACAAGATTTTGAATGGTACCTGATTGCAATTAATCAATTTTGAAAGCATACTCAATTATAATTTCCGAGTCTTGGAAGAGGTGTGAAATAAATTTTGGAAGCAATTTTTGTCCCTATCACACGCATCCTTTCCTTCTCAGTTCTCACAACCCGCCGCAAACTCAGAATACTCATCGCACAAATAGTTTAAAAAGTCTCATCTCACCCATCTCTAGGTCTTTTGGTAGAAGACGAGGGACAAAAGTTGAAGAACAAAAATTGAGGATGGTTGTTGGAGGAAATATGAAGAAAATATATGTTGATTTGTAACATATGAGGGTAAAATAGTCATAAACAAATGGGAAAAAAGTGATTTTGTAGTAATCAGTTAGAAAAAAGAAGGTATGTGTGTATGTGTGCGTGTGTGTGTGAGTAATTGTGGTGGTGTATGTGTTTGTGTGTTGGATTATGGACGGGGAAGAAGTAGGCATAAATAAAGGTTTTGATAAATTTGATCAATGTGAATGGTGTAATTAGACCTACGGAGTGAGTCCGAGTTGAAAGTTCGTGTCGGAACAATCATGGAGAAATTTGTATTATGATCCAGATCACTAGTTAAATCGAGCTATGAATCCGAGTTAAGTGTCCTTGGTCGTTTGATCCGGTCGATAATTTGTAAGACATAATTGAGGTATTATATCATTCAATTAATTACCTTATAATTATAAGATAATAAATTAGACCTTTATATTAAAATTGTCTATTATGTGATTATAATAAAGGTTGGAATTTCAATGGATCGACCGGGGTGACCGAACTAAGATTGTGTTGAGTAAAACCATCTTCAGTGAATGCAATTATCTTCTTTATACTTTTCAAATTTCGTTGAATATAAATATGCATGTCACTATATGCTAAGGTGCAGAGCAGCGACAGGGGTCCTGTATGACAAGAAAGTCTCTCTAAAGTTGAAGGGTAAATTCTATAGAGCGGCAATCAGACCTGCTATGTTGTATGGCTCCGAATGTTGGGCGATGAAGAAGTCACTTGAGAGCAAGTTGGAAGCAGCTGAAATGAAAATTTTACGGTGGTCGTGTGGTCGCACAATGTTTGATAGAATCTCGAACGGGATTTTTAGGAATGCACTAGAAGTGGCGCCCATTTAAGCAAAAGTTGGGGAAGGGAGATTGAGATGGTATGGCCACATCCGCATGAGGCAGGCTTCTGCTCCGGTGAGGAGGGTCGAGAGTTTATTGGTTGTCGGGGAGAGGAGGAGAGGCAGACCGAGGAGGACATGAGAGGAGCATCTGAGATTAGATTAGAAGGCCTTAAACCTTTCCGAGACCATGACTGTTGATTGGTGCTCTTGGAGGCGCCAGATCATAGTTGTGGATTCCTTTGTAGGGAGAGGTGCTGTAGTTGAGAGCCTCACGGTTGGCTTGTCTCGGTTAGATTTGACCTAGAGCATTGCATTTTTTTACTTTTATTGTATATTTTATCCTATGGCCTTTTGCATGTGGTGTATTTTTGACAGGAGATGTGCGCAGAGTCAACCTCTCTTATGTTAGAGCAGCATTCATCGAGAGTGCAGTTGCCAAAGTCCCATTAGGTAAGGCTCATGTGAATTAAGCCATGGGCTCAGGTATAGTTTTGAGCTTTTTTCGTATCATATGCTTCTTTGTGTATATCACTCAATACTTTGTTGTGCACTAAGCTGGGGGTCTTCACAGAAACAGCCTCCTACCGTTAAAAGTAGGAGCATGGTTTGGTTTATGTTTACGTGATTGTGTAAATTGGTGACTATGTGGCTCGGTTGTGTAGAATTTGTGTTTGTTTGAAATAGCTGCTATAAATATGTTGTTTAATGAATATGTGTTGGCATTAATCCATAATTGTGAACTTGTGTTGTTTATTGTGAAACTTAGTAAATGAAATTATGATGAGTTTATGAAAATGATGAATGATATCTTTGAAAGTTGAAGTGGTTGGATTGATCATAAATGTGTTATTCCCTGGTTAGGAATATGTGTCGAATAAAGTGGTCATTTGTATCAAGTGCCTTGACTACATATATTATATCCGTAATATGAGAAAGTATGTAACGTTAAGTGTGTTTGAGTGGTTCGTCCACCCAGGGATGGGGCCGACGGGGCCTCTGGCGATATATGATAACAGCGCTCGATCGTGGACGTGGTTTGTTACCTGGGACGGTACGACGGAACCTCTGGGGGTCGATGCTAAGGGGAATGGCCACGGGTTACCTTGTGTTCTGTGAAATTCTGATGATGTTGTTTTGACGATAAATGTGATATATCAAAATATCAAAATACTTTGTTCTCGACGTTGAGATGTATTATATATAAGTAATTGGTAATCGACTATGATGACACTGGAATAAAGTGTTGTGTATATATCGTATGGTTTATACTTTAGATAAAACTACCTAAGATCTCAAAAGTATTTTTCAAACTTTATTTCAAAGATTTATAAGAACTCGAGTTTTGAACCATTTCTGAACTAAGCAAATATATCTCGGATTTTTCTAAGATTATTACAATGATTGGTTTGTCTGTTGTTGTGAACCGGACTTGTCTGTTTATGTTCGGAATATGGTTTGTATTGTGATATCCGAGATTGTTATGCTTCTATAGTTTAGGGTTTTGAACCTTTGTGTGTGGATTCTGTTGTCGTACTGTAGAACTTGCGAGTTCTGTGGTTCTGTGATTACTAGCCTTTTGTCTGAACCAATCGTAATTATAGTTTCCACCATATATTTGTTTCATGATATCGTTGTATATTTCTCCTATTAAGTAATGTTGAGACTTATCCTTTTTGTTTAACTCTTGATTTTATTCGAATAACCCTTTTTCATTCGTTTGTAGCGCTCTATTTCACTACAAAAAATAACACTTTAGCCGGAGAACGGCCGACGGCCGGCCGAAGTCATCGGCTAAAGTCAGCAAGTTTAGCCAACGACTAACTTGTTGTCAGCTAAAGTAGTTTAGCCGACGACTTTACTATTGGTCGTCGGCTAAAGTCAAGTTAGTCGTCGGCTAAAGTTTTGTAGTTTAGCCAACTATTATACTTTAGCCGACGACATGTCGTCGGCTAAAGACAAGTTTAGCCGACGGCTAGTATACTTTAGCCGACGACATGCCGTCGGCTAAAGTCTTACATGTTTTTTTGTGCAGAATATATCACCATCTAACACTTGAAGAGACCATTTACAATACATTCGGAAATTACAGAACAAGAAAATGAAAAACAGTACCATTTACAATACATTCGGAAATTACAGAACAAGAAAATGAAAAACAGTAATTTTCTCTGGTTTGATCATTCAAGAAATGATATTGAAGGTATGTTTATTGAATTTTAATATCAGTTATAATTATATTACGCATATAATATATCTATTTGGATGATTATGAAAATATTTTAGAATTAGTTCATTTTCTCGAATATTTCTTGGTGTGTGCGTGTATATATATATATATATATATATATATATATATATATATATATAGGAAAAAGATCATATATATATATATAGGAAAAAGATCATATGAAAACTAATTACCTTGTGAAATCTAGAAACTTTTGTAGGTCATTGATATTAGTGATCTAACGGCTGTAGATGAGTAGAATTATATACATTTATGTATTATTTTTATTGCATTATTTATTGCATATACCAGCGACCGGCTTGATGCAACAAATAATAACAAATATGCAATGAAAACTTAATAATGCAATTGGTTTCTAGATTTCACCATTAAGGGTGTTTCCACCGTAGTCAATCCCTATATATATATATATATATGGATTTGACATCTTGAATTCGAGCTATATATGATAATTTTAGTCGTAATTTTTGTATGTTCTTGATAAATATGATGTGTAATATTGTTGTTATTTTCGTTATAGGATGGATAAAAGTTGGATTGGTCTGCAGAAATAGGATCCAAGGGTCATAGATGGAATGCGAGGGTTTATTCGATTTATGAAGGAGCATGATAGTGAAAGTATGATTCATTACTGTCCTTGCAATAATTGTAAATGCCGTGGCGATGTACCGTTTTACACTTGATGTCGTATGGGAGCACTTGAAAAAAATGGATTTTGGGATTAATATACATATTGGATTTACCACGGTGAAAGATCGAATTCAATTATTCCCCATGATCACGGACAGTACAGTGGTAGCACATCTAATGACCCCACAAGAAGGTTGATTGACGACGTGTTTGGTTATTACGACAGGGACGTATCGGCTCAAGGTCAAGAATACCATATAGCTGATCAACCCGTCATCCGAACGCCTACATTGATACCCGTTAACACAATTTCTCTTGATAGATACAACAAGCTAATCCAGCTCCAACAGACTCTTCTTTATCCTGGGTGTCACATGACGGTTCTTGATAGTGTCGTAAAGACTATGAGAGTCAAGGTGGAGAAAAACACCTCGATAAAAGCTGTGGATGATTATTTGAAACTTACAGGGAAAATGCTCCCAGAAGGTCATCATCTTCCTAGTAATCATAGTAAAATGAGACGTATCCTAAAAAGTCTTGGGCTATCGTACATCAAGATCCACGTATGCATATATGATTGTGCTTTATTTTGGGTATAGCCTAATGAAGACCTAAAGAGATGTCCGTTATGTGACACAGAGAGGTATAAGTTCACTCCTTCTGGTAAAGAGAAAGCTATGAAGGTTCTTTGGTATTTCCCTCTGAAGGATAGATTGGAGAGGCTTTTCATGTCTCCTCACATAGCCAAGACGATGAGATGGCACGCTGAGCCTCGGGTGACTGACGAGGATATTATGATACACCCTTCTGATGGAGAGGCTTGGAAGCATATAGATAGGGAGTTTACAGGATTTGCATCAGATGTCCGAAATGTAAGACTTGGACTTGCATCTGATGGATTCAACCCTTTTGGCAACATGAGCCTTTCGTATAGTATATGGCCGGTGGTATTGGTTCCTTACAACCTTCCTCCATAGATGTGCATGAAGAAGGAGTATAATATGTTGACTCTCTTAGTACCTGGCCCCGGGTATCCAGGAAAGTGTATTGATGTTTATTTGAGACCTTTGATAGAGGAGCTGAAGTTGTTGTGGGAGCAAGGTCATCCGACGTATGAAAGTTACTCACATGAGATGTTCTACTTACGTTCTATGTGTATCGGTACCATCAGTGATTTTCCTGCATACGGGATGCTGTCCGGATCTGTTATTAGTGGATACAGAGGATGTAACATCCCCGAAATCAAATCGGGAATATTACACGCCGCAGACCCTCTCCGTGAGGATCCACCAGGCTAGACATTGAAACAGAACATTACATCACATACCGACGTAATAAAATAACAAACCTATAGACCGATTTGGTCTTTTATTACTAACATACAAATCAAAGTATATATTTCTTTCTCGACTCATACCCATGCAAGGGTAAAATACACTCACAAACAAAAGCACGACAACAGAAAAGACCATACAACGAACTCCGGCTGACTGTACCCAAAACTGACCTTCATGTGATTAGTATCATTCGTCTTCCATCATCCTTCGCACCGATCCAGTGTTTTGCTCCAAAAACCTGCATGTACCTCGACGCAGAACAGACATCCACCCCCCGAATACTCGGGGGTTAGCAAAACTCCACTGTTTTGCTAGTGCAAGTATAAAATACAAGTACGAGCCATACACAACACATTCCAAGAATACAACGAAAGACTTCCCGAGATATTTTGGTTAATTCAAATAGTTGAAGTCTTGAAAGTAGAAATGAAACATGTAAGCAATTTGAAAACACTTCCAAGTCTCGGGGGTTTTGAAAATATTAGGGATTGAAAAGTTCTTAATTTCCTCGAAAGCCACTTAGGGTCACAGCCCCAAAGTTCATTTTTCAAAATACAAATCTGTTAACAAAATATGGGGTCCACGACCCAACCATTACGGTCACAAAACACAGGGTCCACGACACGATCATCCACTTTAATTCACTTACAAGGACACATTACACATAATACATTATTCTTATGCCATTCTATCCAAGCACCAAGACTCGATATATAATGTCTTTCGATCCCGAGTACAAAGCATTGTGATACTCCGGACAATATCACAATTAACGAAAACATCAACATCAATATCACAAAAACCACACTTGGTAACCCACGGCTGTGCCCCTTAGCATCGGCCCCCAGACGCCCTGTCGAACGCTCCGGGTGGGAAACCACTTCCGTGGCCGTACCCCTTAGTATCGGCCCCCAGACGCCCTGTCGAACGCTCCGGGTGGAAGATCAACAACACACGCACCCAAGTCCACTTCTGTGGCCGTACCCCTTAGTATCGACCCCCAGACGTCCCGTCGAACGCTCCGAGTGGAAGGACAACAACTCACACACCCAAAAGATCATAATTCATAGTTGCAAACCACAAGCCTCGAAAGTCAACCACAGTATATATTGTCGATGTACCCTACTAGAATGGCCAGTTCGTCCAACACATACTCACCACCAAGTAACGATACAATTAACACTAGAATTCAATGATGCAGCAAGTACCAATAACATAGCAACGAGAGAAAATACCTTTCCAACCACGCCGAACGGCACAACCTCCTCGTAAAGAAGTTACCACCTTTATCACACAATATCACATGATCATCGATAAACACACGTTCCCCCACACACACCTCAACGAAAGGTTAATCTTTAAATCTACAAACGACATAATCACACAAAACAATACCCTACGAAAGTAAGGTATTCCTATACTCAACAATAATACACATACTTAGACAAGCACATTTAACAACGAAATCATACGAGTCATGTTTAAGGAAATATTGAAAAGCATATCGATTCCTTTGAAAGATAATTATAGACATTCATTCAGCACATATCGTCGATTACCAAATATTAAATCCGCACAACACATAATGTATGGGCATGATACTTGCCTCGAAATCAATTTGTGAATACTCCGACGAACGCGGCTCGGCCAAAACAGCCCCGAAATAGCCCCAAAAACCAACCACTTTCACGAGAAATCAATAACAACACAATCACTATGAGAAGCAAGTCCAAAATTAATGGGAAACACCTCAAATCAACAAAGGAAAACTCATATGAACATTTAATCGAACAATAAATGTTCATGGTTCCTCCAGAACACTCGAATCATCAATCAGGTTGAAAGAATCAAGGAAATGGATATACAATCCATAGAACATGTTTAAAAACATCATTTGACACTACCCGATTTATCAAAAATGTCTTGAAATCGAAGTCAAGAACAAAACCCCCAAAATTACACAAGTAGGGTTCTAAGAAGAAAATACCTCGATTAAAATGGCAAAAGATGTTGGGATGTTTTTAAATCCATACTAGGAACTCAAAGATGTTGATGGGTGATGATATGAGGCCAAAATCCATGCTTATACACCCTCAAGATCGTCTAGATCGCCGGAAGGAAGAAAGGGGAGGAAGAAATGACGAAAGTTGATCTCTGCAGTCCTATATATAGTGTCAATAGTTACCGCACGCTAGGGTATGTGTAACGTGCGATATTGGCTGTAAAATGCAGTCCAGAACCCTCTGCCAGACTCCGTTAGCGCGCGCTAACAGATGCGTTTAGCGTGCGCTAATTACACACTGTGTAGTCTTTGCAATTTTGACCATAACTCCTTCGTCCGAACTCCGATTGACTTGCCGTTTGAAACATTGGAAAGTTAATTTGATGCTCTATAACATTGTCAGGTTTCAGAATTTTTAGATTTAATACCTGCCGGTGGTGATCTTACAAATCCGACCAAACACACAACAACGATACTCCTCGACAAAACAATGATTATTCAACATGCAACGAAATACTAACGGACAACACCAACGATCCAAACCGAAAATAAACAAATAACAAAGCACGACATACTATTAGCTTGACTTATGCAATGATAAGTCCTACCCAAAGAACACCACAACACGGTACATCGCGCTACACCCAACTGTAATATCCGCAATTACGAATTTCGGTAATTTTCTTTTTTTCGGCGGAAGTCCGTTTTTATGACTTGCTCATGACCGTTTCGTCATTTCAAGAATGATTAATTCTGCACTTTTTGTCATCCGAGTTCGTTTCGGTGTCGTTTTGTTGAGTTTCGTGTCCTTAATCGACTTTTTTACGTGGGAGTTCGACTTTGTAAAGTCACCATTAATTCTTGGAAACTCCAAAAATTCTGAATCTTTGCAATATTATAGAGAATCAAGTTATATTTCCAATGGTTCAAACGGTGAGTCAATCGGAGTCCAGACGAAGGAGTTATGGTCAAAATAGCTAAGACTACACGATGTGCCTTTTTCGTGTTGGAGTGGACTGTACCGTGTGCCGCGGCACACTTCAGCTGGGCCGCGGCACACGGGCTTTTTCTGCACTTTTTAGCAGATTTTCGAGGAGAAACATTCATTTTCTCCTTTCTTCTTCCTCCTACCATTCTAGGCGATTCTAAGGGCGATTTTGGGCGATTTGAGTGCTCCCAAACTTGTAGAGATCATCCACCTCAAGTCTTGTTGTAGATTTTCGACCTCTACTTGAATCATTCATCCAAATCAAGGTATTTTGGCTTGAACCCTTGTTTTTGTAGATTTGGGGATTTTCCTTTTTGATTTCGATTCCAACTGCTTTTAATCAATTAATTGTTGTATAAACGTTGTTTTGAACTTGTTCTACTTGATCGATACTCGTATCTTTGGTTCGTTCGACCCGAGGGGTGATTTCTTTGTTCTTGAAGGGTCTTGAACATTTAATGTTCGATTAAATGTTCGAATGAGTTCCCTTTGATAGTTTGTTGGGATTTCCGTTGTTTTTGGCCTTGATTCTCGTCGTAATCATGTTTTATTATTCCTTACGGAGGATTATAGGTGCTCGATGATTCCGATGTTGAATTCCGTTGGTGATTGATGATTCATGTGGTGTTTTCCCGTAGTAATTTTGGTGCTATCGCGTTCTAGATAGTGTTCGGGAATTTGAGGGCTACCCGGCCGTATCCGTTCATTTTTCCATTGCTCGGGATATCGAGGCAAGTACCTTGCCCATACTATTCTTGTTTTATGGATATGATAATTAGTGATCGTCTAAATGTGGTTGTTTGGTCGTTTGAATTGAACTTTCAAAAGATTCGGTTTAGCCTTGTTAAAGGCTTGCTATCAAAACGCGTGTGTTTTGTGAATGGTGCGTCTTGTAAATGACTATGTGAATCCTATGGATATATTTGGTGTTGATGATGCACTTGGTATTTGCGTGTGGACGTATATTATTTCATTTCGGTGCGTTGTGGTTTGACGTGGTGTTTTGCTAAGTGTTTGATGCCTCTGAGTGAATTGTTTGGATATCTTTATTGCATTGTGTTATTTATGTGAATGTGTGGATATGGTTAAAGGTCTACGGTGACACATGGCGCGTGATCATGTGGTCAGGATGCAACAAGTGATTGATCCAACCGTGAGAGCCTGAGATAATCTACGGTGGCACATGGCATGCGATCATGTGGCCAGGATGCAACAAGCGATTGATCCAACCATGAGATGTGTGTGATTTGTTTCGCTAGCCAGCTCGGGAGGGTCCTTCGAGGCCTCGGGCGGGATCAATGGTATTACCCTGTTCCCAAGGCGATGCATGTGTGTGATTTGTTTCGCTAGCCAGCTCGGGAGGGTCCTTCGAGGCCTCGAGTGGGATTTGTGGCTTCGTCCCGGTCCTAGGCGATGCGCGTGCGCGATTATGTTTTGTTGATTTTATGTCCGTCGAGGACACGTGATGTTGGGCTCTGGCCCTGTGAATTGTTGTCGGTTTTCTATTTGCGAAAACAAAACCTTTGGGCTGTGACCCCTGTTGATTTTGGAAAGATAAGGATTTGATAATCCTAATTTGTTTTCTATTAAAACTCCCGAGGGTATTTTAAACCATTTTGCAAACCGTTCTCGTTAATTGTGATCTTTCGGATTTGGAAAGTTTTACTCAAACTCTTGCCTCGGGAAGTATTCGTTTCGTTGTATTTTAATCTTTGACGATTTCTGATTATTGTCATTCTTGGAACTTGAATTGTATGGCTTGTATTTTTGCACTTGTACTTGCACTAGCAAAACAGTGGAGTTTTGCTAACCCCCGAGTATTCGGGGGGTGGATGTCTATTTTTGCATTCAGGTTTTGGAGCATAGCACAGGGTCGGCACGAAGGATGATGAAAGATGAACGATACTAATCACATGAGGATCCGTTGATGTCGTATTGGTCTAGTTGTATGTTATTATTGAAAGACCAAATCGGTCTACTGAGCCATTTTAGCCTTAAAGGCGATGTTTAGATGTTTGATTTTAGTTATCAGTCTGGTAGATCCTCGAGGAGAGGGTCTACGGCGTGTAATATCCCTGAGTGGATTGGGGGTGTTACATAAATGGTATCGGAGCTTAGGTTGTGGAAACCTAGGCTGTCGGGTCAGTGGTGTCTATTGAGTTTTGTCTCGTCGGATTTTGTCTGACTGAGTCGTGTCGCGACGCGTCGTCTGAGTTTGTTGGTCGTGATTAGTATCGTGGATGTAAGTCTCCCTTCTTTGTGTTTGTGCCTCGTCTGATGCGAGCTATTTTTATGATTATTTGTTAAGTGATGGAATCCTCTTATGGATTTTAATTTCTTGATATGCGGATTATTGACCCTCATATTTCGTTCATATGAGGAGTAGTGTTGCTGGATTGTGCATGTCTGACTTTATTTCTTTTATCTGCTGCGTGAGTTCTTTTGTAATGGCTTTCGGTATTTTACCGACTGAGTTTTATTTCAAAAACCGATTCCTTTAACCGAGTTTTGGCATTATGGCCTTGATCGCTTTGGCGAAATTTTTATGACGGTATTTAGTATTTTGTAAATGGATTTTGTGAGTTTTTGAAATATTACCGTCATCGGCTTTTTTGACTTTGTAAATGGTTTTTAGCCTGGTGAGTTCCGGCGCGGGACCCACGACGCTATGATGTTTTGTGTAATTACCTAAAATTTTTGGGCATTCTAGCCCATTGAATTATCTTGGAAAAACTTGAGTATCTTAGAAAATAAATTTCGAGACGTACTTTTAAAATGAATTATTTTCTCGTGGTACATCCAAGGAGCCACAATATGTTTCAAAATTCTTCTACCTCGAGGACCCAAAAATGTTTTGAGATATTTTCAATGTTTTATAAACACTTTTACTTAGACCCGAGGGTCGAATATTCTGAAATTTTTTCACTAAGAGAAGGTGTCCTCATTTTTGTTCAAACGCAAGATGATTTTCAAAGTCTCGAAAATGATGTTGTTCAACTTTTTGTAAAATGATACTCAAGATCAACTGGTGTTTCCAAATTGTTTTCAAAAGGTGGTTTTCGTTTTTAAAGACCTATCATTCCTGTTTGCGGACCGGAAATGCATGTATGGTTTTCGAACTTTCGTTACGGTGTTAATCCCGATTTGTGATTGAATTGGTGGCGTGAGCGTTGAGTCGTTGCCACGCATATGTTTTGTTAACCCTTTGTGGGAGGTGTGATGACGATCTTTAATGTTGTCATTTCGTGGTGGCTTGCGTATTATCGCACCTGTGTGAGCTGTTAAAGCTTGGGTTTGTGCGTTTATGCACATGGGTGATTGTTTCATGAGGTTTGTGATTATGTGCTGGTTATTGTTCGGGCCGTTAAGGTCGCCGAACGATGCCGTCGTTATTATATTCATGTGTGTGTTGCCTTGCGATGGTAATCGTTGTATGTGTTATGTGTTATGATTTTGTTGTCTTTGAATGGTTACTTATTCGGTATGCCGAGGGGCCGAGGTCGTGGTCGTGGCGACCGGATGCGTGATCGGGATCATGCTGCCGGTGATGGTATTAGTATTGGTGTTGCTACTATTTGCGGCAGTAGCCACTCGATGACTCGATTGACTCAGGCTTCGATTGTTACAGATGACTCAAAGACACCGGTGCAAATCGGTGGCTTGAGAAGTGGTTCGTATGAATCCCCTCGTTACCGGGTGCCGCAGATGCATTAAGTCAGGATGGTTGGCTTTTCCAGTTGGAAAAGATATTCGAGGTAGTTGATTGTCCGGAAGAACGTAAGGTACCGGTCGCTCAGTATCTTCTCGACAAAGATGCCGCTAGCTGGTGGGAGGCTATTAAGCCATGAGATCGCGTTGTCACATGGGCAGAGTTCCAGAAATTCATGAGAGATGAGTTTTGTCCGGAACCGATCAGAAATCAGAGGATTAATGAATTCTTTTCGGCGAAACCGCAGGATGTACCGCTGTCTCAAGCTATTATTGATTTTAGCAAATTTCGGCTATATGCGAGAATCAAGTAAGGACAGAGGAGGACAAGATTTGTCATTTTAGTAGGCGGATGAAGCGGAGATTCACAAGACATGGCAGTCTCGCTTGTACTTCCTTGAGAGATTATCGGAATAGGGCGTTAGCTTTATGAGCTATCCAGTTATCGGCCGAGAGTATGTCGACTCGAAGAAGCAGAAAACCGTTGGGAACTTTTCAGAAATCGGGAGTGGGCCCCTTGAGGTTGGGACTTCGTTTCGTCATCCCAAAATGGTTCCTAGATCGCGTGATCAGAGGAGTAGTACCCCTGCAGTGAGTAATGTGAGCACTTCGAAGATATGTTATAACTGTAGTCGAGCGGGCCATACTGCGAGGAATTGTCGTTCACCGTTAGTCAGCTGTTTCGAGTGTGGCCAAGTGGGTCACCGATCCGTACATTGCGAGACGATAGCTGAGAGGTTTGGGGATCGAGGTTGCGTCTCTGCTCCGAAAGGACACGGAGATGCCTAGTGTGGTTTTGAGGATTTCGGCGTAGTCCGAATTATTTATGATTGCCCTTGTGGATCGTTTTGTGTTTATTCTCTGTTTTCTCGACTGTGCGTGTTTTATTGTAACAAGTACTTTGTGTTTTGTGATTGTTTGGATAATTGACATTGTATTATCTGTTTGATGTCGCTTGTCACTTGTTGGTTTTATTATGTCTCTACCGGTGGCGTTGTGTTGGTCGTTGTGGAGCG
Organism: Orobanche coerulescens; assembly: GCA_033398695.1. Lineage (NCBI taxonomy): Eukaryota > Viridiplantae > Streptophyta > Magnoliopsida > Lamiales > Orobanchaceae > Orobanche > Orobanche coerulescens. Next base: position 136,152,557 of record CM065804.1, on the reverse strand, counting down.
TGTTTTCACGCCGGATGTCTCTTTGCGTTTCTTGCAGCGTTTCGCCGTTGGGCGCGAGTTTTCGGGTTTTGTGTATCTCGTCGACTTTTCCTGGCGGGTATATTGTTTCCCCCTACTTGTTTTAAGTTTCGGGACGAAACTTCTTTTAAGGAGGGTAGAATGTAATATCCGCAATTTCAAATTTCTGTAATTTTATTTTTTTTCGGCGGAAGTCCGTTTTGATGACTCTCTCATGACCGTTTCGTCATTTCAAGAATGATTAATTCTGCACTTTTTGTCATCCGAGTTCGTTTCGGTGTCGTTTTGTTGAGTTTCGTGTCCTTAATCGACTTTTTCACGTGGTAGTTCGACTTTGTAAAGTCACCATTAATTCTTGGAAACTCCAAAAATTCTGAATCTTTGCAATATTATAGAGCATCAAGTTAGCTTTCCAATGGTTCAAACGGTGAGTCAATCGGAGTCCAGACGAAGGAGTTATGGTCGAAATAGCTAAGACTACACGATGTGCCTTTTTCGTGTTGGAGTGGACTGTACTGTGTGCCGCGGCACACTTCAGCTGGGCCGCGGCACACGGGCTTTTTCTGCACTTTTTAGCAGATTTTCGAGGAGAAACATTCATTTTCTCCTTTCTTCTTCCTCCTACCATTCTAGGCGATTCTAAGGGCGATTTTGGGCGATTTGAGTGCTCCCAAACTTGTAGAGATCATCCACCTCAAGTCTTGTTGTAGATTTTCGACCTCTACTTGAATCATTCATCCAAATCAAGGTATTTTGGCTTGAACCCTTGTTTTTGTAGATTTGGGGATTTTCCTTTTTGGTTTCGATTCCAATCCGTTTTTAATCAATTAATTGTTGTATAAACGTTGTTTTGAACTTGTTCTACGGATTGGATACTCGTATCTTTGGTTCGTTCGACCCGAGGGGTGATTTCTTTGTTCTTGAAGGGTCTTGAACATTTAATGTTCGAATGAGTTCCCTTTGATAGTTTGTTGGGATTTCCGTTGTTTTTGGCCTTGATTCTCGTCGTAATCATGTTTTATTATTCCTTACGGAGGATTATAGGTGCTCGATGATTCCGATGTTGAATTCCGTTGGTGATTGATGATTCATGTGGTGTTTTCCCGTAGTAATTTCGGTGCTATCACGTTCTAGATAGTGTTCGGGAATTTGAGGGCTACCCGGCCGTATCCGTTCATTTTTCCATTGCTCGTGATATCGAGGCAAGTACCTTGCCCATACTATTCTTGTTTTATGGATATGATAATTAGTGATCGTCTAAATGTGGTTGTTTGGTCGTTTGAATTGAACTTTCAAAAGATTCGGTTTAGCCTTGTTAAAGGCTTGCTATCAAAACGCGTGTGTTTTGTGAATGGTGCGTCTTGTAAATGACTATGTGAATCCTATGGATATATTTGGTGTTGATGATGCACTTGGTATTTGCGTGTGGACGCATATTATTTCATTTTGGTGCGTTGTGGTTTGACGTGGTGTTTTGCTAAGTGTTTGATGCCTCTGAGTGAATTGTTTGGATATCTTTGTTGCATTGTGTTATTTATGTGAATGTGTGGATATGGTTAAAGGTCTACGGTGACACATGGCACGTGATCATGTGGTCAGGATGCAACAAGTGATTGATCCAACCGTGAGAGCCTGAGATAATCTACGGTGGCACATGGCATGCGATCATGTGGCCAGGATGCAACAAGCGATTGATCCAACCGTGAGATGTGTGTGATTTGTTTCGCTAGCCAGCTCGGGAGGGTCCTTCGAGGCCTCGGGCGGGATCAATGGTATTACCCTGTTCCCAAGGCGATGCATGTGTGTGATTTGTTTCGCTAGCCAGCTCGGGAGGGTCCTTCGAGGCCTCGAGTGGGATTTGTGGCTTCGTCCCGGTCCTAGGCGATGCGCGTGCGCGATTATGTTTTGTTGATTTTATGTCCATCGAGGACACGTGATGTTGGGCTCTGGCCCTGTGAATTGTTGTCGGTTTTCTATTTGCGAAAATAAAACCTTTGGGCTGTGACCCCTGTTGATTTTGGAAAGATAAGGATTTGATAATCCTAATTTGTTTTCTATTAAAACTCCCGAGGGTATTTTAAACCATTTTGCAAACCGTTCTCGTTAATTGTGATCTTTCGGATTTGGAAAGTTTTACTCAAACTCTTGCCTCGGGAAGTATTCGTTTCGTTGTATTTTAATCTTTGACGATTTCTGATTATTGTCATTCTTGGAACTTGAATTGTATGGCTCGTATTTTTGCACTTGTACTTGCACTAGCAAAACAGTGGAGTTTTGCTAACCCCCGAGTATTCGGGGGGTGGATGTCTATTTTTGCATTCAGGTTTTGGAGCATAGCACAGGGTCGGCATGAAGGATGATGAAAGATGAACGATACTAATCACACGAGGATCCGTTGATGTCGTATTGGTCTAGTTGTATGTTATTATTGAAAGACCAAATCGGTCTACTGAGCCATTTTAGCCTTAAAGGCGATGTTTAGATGTTTGATTTTAGTTATCAGTCTGGTAGATCCTCGAGGAGAGGGTCTACGGCGTGTAATATCCCTGAGTGGATTGGGGGTGTTACACCAACATAGGGAAAATCTCAAGAAATCGCCAACAGGACAAAATGACCGGCGCAACCGACAAAAATTCAAGAATAACCAGAACCGAAAATATCGGGTATTACATTCTACCCTACTAAAAAATAAGTTTCGTCCCGAAACTTAAACAAGAGCAAGGCGATTTTAGATAACACACGTTATCTGATATTTACAGCGCACAAGAGCTCCATTAAGTACAGAGCTACTGAGGTTCCATTTAGTACGCAAGAATGTTTACGAAAAGCAACGAATATGAACCACTACGGTTGATAAATCCGAGCAGTACAACAACCTAAACACAACTCCAAAGTTGAATAAGAATGTAATTCCAATAACCTCAGATGTTTGGAAGATCAAATACGAAGACAATTTCCTAACACTTATGGAAATTTCGAAGTGGCCCAGATGTTCAATAATCATGATTACGAGATCAAACAATAATGGTTGGACAACGACGAACGAATAACAATGATCGAACAACAACGATCAACTCTGAAGTTCACACGTTAAATCAAGACATTAATAAACTTGTAGGAACCACAAGGTGTTAATTACGCACACGGTTTATAGGAAATCGATCCGAAGATGGAAAGATCATAACGATATACAGATCAATTCGGGAAAATATCAGAACTCGCTCGAATGACAAAGGTGAGAAACAACATCAGGTCAGAAGCATCAACTAACACAATCGAGTCGATACGGTCGAACGATTTCTGATTATTGTCATTCTTGGAACTTGAATTGTATGGCTCGTATTTTTGCACTTGTACTTGCACTAGCAAAACAGTGGAGTTTTGCTAACCCCCGAGTATTCGGGGGGTGGATGTCTATTTTTGCATTCAGGTTTTGGAGCATAGCACAGGGTCGGCACGAAGGATGATGAAAGATGAACGATACTAATCACACGAGTATCCGTTGATGTCGTATTGGTCTAGTTGTATGTTATTATTGAAAGACCAAATCGGTCTACTGAGCCATTTTTGCCTTAAAGGCGATGTTTAGATGTTTGATTTTAGTTATCAGTCTGGTAGATCCTCGAGGAGAGGGTCTACGGCGTGTAATATCCCTGAGTGGATTGGGGGTGTTACACCAACATAGGGGAAATCTCAAGAAATCGCCAACAGGACAAAATGACCGGCGCAACCGACAAAAATTCAAGAATAACCAGAACCGAAAATATCGGGTATTACATTCTACCCTACTAAAAAATAAGTTTCGTCCCGAAACTTAAACAAGAGCAAGGCGATTCTAGATAACACACGTTATCTGATATTTACAGCGCACAAGAGCTCCATTAAGTACATAGCTACTGAGGTTCCATTTAGTACGCAAGAATGTTTACGAAAAGCAACGAATATGAACCACTACGGTTGATAAATCCGAGCAGTACAACAACCTAAACACAACTCCAAAGTTGAATAAGAATGTAATTCCAATAACCTCAGATGTTTGGAAGATCAAATACGAAGACAATTTCCTAACACTTATGGAAATTTCGAAGTGGCCCAGATGTTCAATAAGCACGATTACGAGATCAAACAATAATGGTTGGACAACGACGAACGAATAACAATGATCGAACAACAACGATCAACTCTGAAGTTCACACGTTAAATCAAGACATTAATAAACTTGTAGGAACCACAAGGTGTTAATTACGCACACGGTTTACAGGAAATCGATCCGAAGATGGAAAGATCATAACGATATACAGATCAATTCGGGAAAATATCAGAACTCGCTCGAATGACAAAGGTGAGAAACAACATAAGGTCAGAAGCATCAACTAACACAATCGAGTCGATACGGTCGAACGAAATGGAAGCGAAAAAAATATGGGTATTACATCATATCACCTTTAAAAGAGGTTTCATCCCCGAAACCTAAACAACGAGAACGAGTGCTGGAATAGCAACCTTCCTGGCCATATCCTCTTGGTCCCGCATCTGATCTCCATTACCAACTGTACCGCAGTCACGACCGCGTCCTCTGTCCCTCGGCATACGAAGCGGATTCTCACTCGATACGATGGCACGACTTCGCAACAAATAAATTCTAAGGTACCAACTCATCACAACATATCACATTAGGTAACTAATAACAACTTGATAAGAAAATCCACGAGGTATCCTTTTAAATAATATCATTTGAAAATCCTTGGATTTGTATGCTAATCCAATTAAAACTTTAAAAGTATTTTTGGTACCTCGGGTTGTTTGCATCGAAACTTGTAAACGACAAACTTTGACCGTCTCACTTTGAAATCATTTGCAAAACAATATTTTCTATGCAACCAGCATTGTTAAAACCACCACGCCACTACACACCAGCATCACCGTTAATAACAAACAAGGTAACCACGCAAGGTCATCAAACTATTTGTACATACTTTAATCAGTACAAGAAACTTTTCCAAAACTGAGTTTGAAGTTTAAATCGAGTGAGATTTTTCATCTTTCACTGAAAATAAAAATCGTATTGGTTTTTGAAATAATAATTTTTATGGTGTGAAAGATTTTTTGAAATACATGTACTCGAATTGTTTGAAAATACAGCAATACGTTAAAAATCATTTTCGAAAAATCCTCTTCAAAGATCAACGACGGTAACATTTTACAAAATGTCTAAAGGCACTTTAAAATAACTCTTTCAAATACCGTCGAGGTTTTTTATTTGAGAATCCTAGGCTGGCTCGCAGATTCCACACGATTTCCAAAGTTCATATGAAGTCGCCGATTAATCGCACCGTCAAAGTAGTTTCAAAAATTGATTTTCCAAAACTTGTACAGACTTGTGAAAGTTTCAGAAAAGCGTTTTCGAACACACGCACAACAGACATAATTTATCAAGTTACCGAACAAAATCAATTATCACTTAGCGCAACGAAAAGTCATAACACACATTCATACAAAACAGTTGTTATTACTAGACAACACACATAGAATACAGTCACGGGTGATTGACTGCAAAGGTTAGGCCTAACGGCTAAAAGAAATGTGGTTCTCCAGCCTCTGTCCAGGCTAACTAACGCGCGATACAACAAATATTTAGCGTGCGCTACCCATGCTGCATTAGCGCGCGCTAGCCTCACACTTAGCGTGCGCTAACTGTTCTATTTCAGCAACATGATTGTGAGTATATATACGACATTACTAGAATCGAAGGTCACAAATAAACAACAACAACATTCGAATATCGAAGCCATCGATTCACATAATTACAACACCTCATGAGTAACCATCAAAAGGCAATTGTCATTCAAAGCCGAAAAGTTAAAAGCAAGAGTCACGTCTTGAGTACATTTGTAGACCTCATTTGAATGTTTAAAAAAAATAGTTTTTTGAAAACCTATAATACAAAATGCAAATGAAATATCGGTAGTTCGAATTCCCCCAAAAAAAAAATCGACCTTGAGGTCATCATAGGAAAATCAAACTTTTTCCTCCCTTTGGAGGATGTTTTAAGCAACAACTTATGTGGCTCCCCAAAAACATGTAAAGCTTTAAAATATCACATTGACGAATTTTTCTTTGCGTAGCCACACCAAGGCCATTACCCTTGTAAAAACGACTTATACCAGGATGTGTATATATATACATATACGTTGGCACCACTTTCATTCTAGCACCATACGAGAATCAAACAAGCATAGGCCACATAATCACGAATCACCTTTAAACTCCACGTCATAACATAAAATCATACAAGCTCGTATAACATAAGGCACAATATAGTAGGGAGACTTACATCCACAGCTCGCACGAAGATGATGGCTGCACCTTGATACTAATCACGGCCGACATCTCAGACGACGCATCTTGACACAACTCAATCAGAAAAAATCTGACAAGACAAGACCCAACATTATACGACTGGACCCGACAGCCTAGGTTTCCGCAACCTAAGCTCTGGTACCATAAATGTAACACCCCCGAAATCAAATCGGGAATATTACACGCCGCAGACCCTCTCCGTGAGGATCCACCAGACTAGACATCGAAACAAAACATTACATCACATACTGACGTAACAAAATAACAAACCAATAGACCGATTTGGTCTTTTATTACTAACATACAAATCAAAGTATATATTTCTTTCTCGACTCATTACCCATGCAAGGGTAAAATACACTCACAAATAAAAGCACGACAACAGAAAAGACCATACAACGAACTCCGGCTGACTGTACCCAAAACTGGCCTTCATGGGATTAGTATCATTCGTCTTCTATCATCCTTCGCACCGATCCAGTGTTTTGCTCCCAAAACCTGCATGTACCTCGACGCAGAATAGACATCCACCCCCCGAATACTCGGGGGTTAGCAAAACTCCACTGTTTTGCTAGTGCAAGTATAAAATACAAGTACGAGCCATACACAACACATTCCAAGAATACAACGAAAGGCTTCCCGAGATATTTTGGTTAATTCAAATAGTTTAAGTCTTGAAAGTAGAAATGAAACACGTAAGCACTTTGAAAATACTTCCAAGTCTCGGGGGTTTTGAAAATATTAGGGATTGAAAAGTTCTTAATTTCCTCGAAAGCCACTTAGGGTCACAGCCCCAAAGTTCATTTTTCAAAATATAAATCCGTTAACAAAAAACGGGGTCCACGACCCAACCATTACGGTCACAAAACACAGGGTCCACGACCTGATCATCCACTTCAATTCACTTACAAGGACACATTACACATAATATATTATTCTTATGCCATTATATCCAAGCACCAAGACGATATATAATGTATTTCGACCCCGAGTACAAACCATTGTGATACACCGGACAATATCACAATTAACGAAAACATCAACATCAATATCACAAAAACCACACTTGGTAACCCACGGCCGTGCCCCTTAGCATCGGCCCCCAGACGCCCCGTCGAACGCTCCGGGTGGGAAACCACTTCCGTGGCCGTACCCCTTAGTATCGGCCCCCAGACGCCCCGTCGAATGCTTCGGGTGGAAGATCAATGACACACGCACCCAAGTCCACTTCCGTGGCCGTACCCCTTAGTATCGACCCCCAGACGTCCCGTCGAACGCTCCGAGTGGAAGGACAACAACTCACACACCCAAAAGATCATAATTCATAGTTGCAAACCACAAGCCTCGAAAGTTAACCACAGTATATATTGTCGATGTACCCTACTAGAATGGCCAGTTCGTCCAACACATACTCACGACCAAGTAACGATACAATTAACACTAGAATTCAATGATGCAGCTAGTACCAATAACATAGCAACGAGAGAAAATACCTTTCCAACCACGCCGAACGGCACAACCTCCTCGTAAAGGAGTTACCACCTTTATCACACAATATCACATGATCATCGATAAACACACGTTCCCCCACATACACCTCAACGAAAGGTTAAACTTTAAATCTACAAACGACATAATCACACAAAACGATACCCTACGAAAGTAAGGTATTCCTATACTCAATAATAATACACATACTTAGACAATCACATTTAACAACGAAATCATACGAGTCATGTTTAAGGAAATATTGAAAAGCATATCGATTCCTTTGAAAGATTAATTATAGACATTCATTCAGCACATATCGTCGATTACCAACTATTAAATCCGCACAACACATAATGTATGGGCAAGATACTTGCCTCGAAATCAATTTGTGAATACTCCGACGAACGCGGCTCGGCCAAAACAGCCCCGAAATAGCCCCAAAAACCAACCACTTTCGCGAGAAATCAATAATACAATCACTATGAGAAGCAAGACCAAAATTAATGGGAAACACCTCAAATCAACAATGGAAAACTCATATGAACATTTAATCGAACAATAAATGTTCATGGTTCCTCCAGAACACTCGAATCATCAATCGGGTTGAAAGAATCAAGGAAATGGATATACAATCCATAGAACATGTTTAAAAACATCATTTGACACTACCTGATTTATCAAAAATGTATTGAAATCGAAGTCAAGAACAAAACCCCCAAAATTACACAAGTAGGGTTCTAAGAAGAAAATACCTCGATTAAAATGGCAAAAGATGTTGGGATGTTGTTAAATCCATACTAGGAACTCAAAGATGTTGATGGGTGATGATATCAGGCCAAAATCCATGCTTATACACCCTCAAGATCGTCTAGATCGCCGGAAGGAACAAAAGGGAGGAAGAAATGACGAAAGTTGATCTCTGCAGTCCTATATATAGTGTCAATAGTTACCGCACGCTAGGGTATGTGTAGCGTGCGATATTGGCTGTAAAATGCAGTCCAGAACCCTCTGCCAGACTCCGTTAGCGCGCGCTAACAGATGCGTTTAGCGTGCGCTAATTACACACTGTGTAGTCTTTGCAATTTCGACCATAACTCCTTCGTCCGAACTCCGATTGACTCGCCGTTTGAACCATTGGAAAGTTAATTTGATGCTCTATCACATTTTCAGGTTTCAGAATTTTTAGATTTAATACCTGCCGGTGGTGATCTTACAATTCCGACCAAACACACAACAACGATACTCCTCGACAAAACAATGATTATTCAACATGCAACGAAATACTAACGGACAACACCAACGATCCAAACCGAAAATAAACAAATAACAAAGCACGACATACTATTAGCTTGACTTACGCAACGATAAGTCCTACCCAAAGAACACCACAACACGGTACATCGCGCTACACCCAACATAGGGGAAAATCTCAAGAAATTGCCAACAGGACAAAATGACCGGCGCAACCGACAAAAATTCAACCAGAACTAAAAATCTCGGGTATTACATTCTACCCTACTAAAAAATAAGTTTCGTCCCGAAACTTAAACACGAGCGAGGCGATTCTAGATAACACATGTTATCTGATATTTACAGCGCACAAGAGCTCCATTAAGTACAGAGCTACTGAGGTTCCATTTAGTACGCAAGAATGTTTACGAAAAGCAACGAATATGAACCACTACGTTTGATAAATCCGAGCAGTACAACAACCTAAACACAAGTCCAACGTTGAATAAGAATGTAATTCCAATAACCTCAGACGTTTAAAAGAACAAATACGAAGATAATTTCCCAACACTTATGGAAATTTCGAAGTGGCCCAGATGTTCAATAATCACGATTACGAGAGCAAACAATAATGGTTGGACAACGACGAACGAATAGCAATGATCGAACAACAACGATCAACTTTGAAGTTCACACGTTAAATCAAGACATTAATAAACTTGTAGGAACCACAAGGTATTAATTACGCACACGGCTTACAGGAAATCGATCCGAAATTGGAAAGATCATAAAGATATACAGATCAATTCGGGAAAATATCAGAACTCGCTCGAATGACAAAGGTGAGAAACAACATAAGGTCAGAAGCATAAACTAACACAATCGAGTCGATATGGTAGAACGAAATGGAAGCGAAAAAAATATGGGTATTACATCATATCACCTTTAAAAGAGGTTTCGTCCCCGAAACCTAAACAACGAGAACGAATTGCTGGACTAGCAACCTTCCCGGCCATATCCTCTTGGTCCCGCATCTGATCTCCATTACCAACTGTACCGCAGTCACGACCGCGTCCTCTGTCCCTCGGCATACGAAGCGGATTCTCACTTGATACGATGGCACGACTTCGCAAGAAATAAATGCTAAAGTACCAACTCAGCACGACATATCACATTAGGTAACTAATAAAAACTTCATAAGAAAATCCACGAGGTATCCTTTTAAATAATATCATTTGAAAATCCTTGGATTTGTATGCTAATCCAATTAAAACTTTAAAAGTATTTTTGGTACCTCGGGTTGTTTACATCGAAACTTGTAAACGACAAACTTTAACCGTCTCACTTTGAAATCATTTGCAAAACAATATTTTATGTGCAACCAGCATTGTCAAAACCACCACGCCACTACACACCATCATCACCGTTAATAACAAATAAGGCAACCACGCAAGGTCATTAAACCATTCGTACATACTTTAATCAGTACAGGAAACTTTTCCAAAACTGAGTTTGAAGTTTAAATCGAGTGAGATTTTTCATCTTTCACTGAAAATAAAAATCGTATTGGTTTTTGAAATAATAATTTTTATGGTGTGAAAGATTTTTTTGAAAAACATGTACTCGAATTGTTTGAAAATACAGCAATACGATAAAAATTATTTTCGAAAAATCCTCTTCAAAGATCAACGACGGTAACATTTTACAAAATGTCCAAAGGCACTTTAAAATAACTCTTTCAAATACCGTCGAGGTTTTATTTGAGAATCCTAGGCCGGCTCGCACATTCCACACGATTTCCAAAGTTCATGAAGTCGCCGATTAATTGCACCATCAAAGTAGTTTCAAAAATTGATTTTCCACAACTTGTACAGACTTATGAAAGTTTCAGAAAAGCGTTTTCAAACACACGCACAACAGACATAATTTTTCAATTTACCGAACAAAATAAATTATCACTTAGCGCAACGAAAAGTCATAACACACATTCATACAAAACAGATGTTATTACTAGACAACACTCATAGAATATAGTCACGGGTGATTGACTGCAAAGGTTAGGCCTAACGGCTAAAAGAAATGTGGTTCTCTAGCCTCTGTCTAGGCTAACTAACGCGCGCTACAACAAATATTTAGCGTGCGCTACCCATGCTGCATTAGCGCGCGCTAGCCTCACACTTAGCGTGCGCTAACTGTTCTATTTCAGCAACATGATTGCGAATATATATATACGACATTACTAGAATCGAAGGTCACAAATAAACAACAACAACATTCGAATATCGAAGCCATCGATTCACATAATTACAACACCTCATGAGTAACCATCAAAAGGCAATTGTCATTCAAAACCGAAAAGTTAAAAGCAAGAGTCACGTCTTGAGTACATTTGTAGACCTCAGTTGAGTGTTTAAAAAAAATAGTTTTTTGAAAACCTATAATACAAAATGCAAATGAAATATCGGTATTTCGAATTCTCCAAAAAAAAAAATCGACCTTGAGGTCATCATACGAAAATCAAACTTTTTCCTCCCTTTAGAGGATGTTTTAAGCAACAACTTACGTGGCTCCCCAAAAACATGTAAAGCTTTAAAATATCACATTGATGAATTTTTCTTTGCGTAGCCACACCAAGGCCATTACCCTTGTAAAAACGACTTATACCAGGATGTGTATATATATACATATACGTTGGCACCACTTTCATTCTAGCACCATACGAGGATCAAACAAGCATAGGCCACATAATCACGAATCACCTTTAAACTCCACGTCGTAACATAAAATCAAACAAGCTCGTATAACATAAGACACAATATAGTAGGGAGACTTACTGTAATATCCGTGTTTTCTATTTTCGATAATTTCTATTTTTGATGTATGTTTGTTTCGGACAACTCGCTTAGTACTATTTTGGAATTCTGAATCTATTTTGTTTTTGGAGTTTTTCCGTCTGGACGAGTTTCGAGGATGTTTTTGCATAATTTCATCTTGAATTATATCTTGCCGCATGTACGTTCGATTCTCGTAAAACTTGTTCGTTTTCGTTGTTTCTTGATTTGTATAAGTTTGTATGGTTGAGTTGGTCGTGTTGAAACTTTCGGATTGTTAATCCGACGTGGTATCGCGATTTTCGGACGTTTGGGTCGTTTTGTAATTTCTTAAGAGTTTAGGGTGCCTTTAGCCTCCTTGTCGCATTTTGGACTTCCTCGGTAGTTAGAAGTGCATTTTCTTTCAACATTCAGATTCGTTGTTATGAACACCTCGTACTTACACTTTTGGTTCTATCCTTGTGTCGCATTTCGTCGTTGTATCGACTGTGTAGAACGTAGTGTTCAGATCTGGGTACTGCTGCATGCATAACGTACGTTATGCATGATCTATAACGTACATTACGGCCTTCACATTTTAGTACAGGCTGTTTGTTACGTACGTTAACCAGTGTTGGGTTACGTACGTAACCATCATAACGTACATTAACAGCCTGTGTTAACGTACGTAACGCGCTGTCAGGTCTTTTAATTCCTGACTTATCCCCAGTCGACTTATTTCACTCCTTTTCTTTCTTTCTCGCGACGTGAGTTTCCTTTGAGCGATTTCGAGCGATTCGTCCAGTGCAATCCGTAGAAACCTTCTAAAGGTTGATTATTGCGTCCCAAGGAAGGTTAATCATCATTATTCTCCGTCCGAATCGAGGTATACATCGCTGAACCCTAGTTTTTGGGGATTTCGGGATTTTTGGCATAATTCTTCCTTTTAATCCAATTTAGCTTCGACGACTTGTTAGATTACGATTGTGTAGTCGTAAATACTTTGTTTTCATTATAGTTTAACGGATTTAACCTAGTAATTTCTCCATTCTTAGATTTTAACCATCTTGGACTTCGTAATGACCGACAAATCGTTCCAAGGGGTAGAATTAGGATTAATTCTTACCTTTCCGCATTATTGAGAATTGTGTATACCGTTATTGTGTTAGGAATGGATTTGGGAGGATTGTTCGGACCGAAACCTATTCCTTCGTCGTTTCCTTCGTTTCGTTTCATTCAAGGTAAGTACATGTATTACATTTCGTTATGTATGTTGTGATTTTCGAAATGAATGATGAATTGTGATTTTTGGATGCGTGAGTTGTGTTCCTTCCACCCGGAGTGTCCGACGGGATGTCTGGGGGTCGATACTAAGGGGTACGGCCGCGGAAGGGAACTTGGGTGCGTGTGTGATTGAACTTCCACCCGGAGTGTCCGACGGGATGTCTGGGGGTCGATACTAAGGGGTACGGCCGCGGAAGTGGTATCCCACCCGGAGTGTTCGACGGGATTTCTGGGGGTCGATACTAAGGGGTACGGCCACGGGATACCAGTTGTGATTTTGTGATATCGTGATGATTGGAACTGATTTGATTGCCAATGTAGTATTCCGGAATATTTATGGCAAATGATTTCTGATTGAGATGATTGTGCTAAAAACCGTATTTTGTATATAATGTTGTGTAATTGTGTACTTGCACTAGCTATTCGAATGCTAACCCCTTAAATGGGGGAAATGCATCTTATGCATTTCAGGTACCGGGAGAGCTGAGGAGCAGGCACGGGACACGCACGTAAAGGATGGGCTGGCTTGATGATGTGGCTCGAGTCTGTAACTTTATGTTTTGTCATTGCATTTGTCAAGTACTGAAATTAGACTGTCTACTTTTAAACTTGGTTTAAGTCCCCTACGTGGGCAACGAATTTGGTATTTATCTTATGTTCATGTACTCCGTTAAACTTGTTTTGGCCGAGGCCACGGCCTTACTTACTTTTGAGTGCATCGTTTGGAATTACATTGTGGTTTATGTGTCATGTGTTAGCCTGGTAGACCTCACGAGGCTTCTACGGCGTGTAATGTCCCATTTGTGAATTGGGGTGTTACATTTATGGTATCGGAGCTTAGGTTTTGAATACCTAGGCTGTCGGTGAATTTTGGGTCTGTCAGTTGTGTCATTAGAGTCAGTCGTTGAGCCTAATATCATCATGCTACCGTCTTTTCGTGCGACCCGTGGCTGTAAGTCTCCTCGAACTCTTATATTTCCGTAATCCTTTTTCTTGCGTTGTTCGGAATTGTGACTTGTGTTACCAACTTTGTGAATTGTGAATCTTTCTGATCTTGTTCTTTTCTTATTTTCCTTCAGTATGTTGAGAGGTCGTGGTAGACCAGCTAGGGGACGCAGCCGAGGCCGTGGTCGGGGTGCTGATAATGAGGAGGGCTCACTTTCTCAGTCCTCTGCGGACTCAGCCTCTCACTCAGTGCCGTCGGGTAATAATGCCGACGTCGGGGATACTGTCGTACTTCAGCAGTTAGTAGCCCAACTTACTCAGATAGCTCAGGGTGGACACCAGAATCCGCCCCCGACACCGGAAGAGGAAGCTAGTAAGTGGCTTCAGACGGTGACTAAGATGCACCCACCTCGTTTCTCCGGATCTTCTGACTCCCTCGGTTGGGAGAATTGGATCTTTCAGTTGTCCAGAACCTTCGATGCCGTAGCTTGTCCCGAAGACAGGAGGGTACATATTGCCCAGTACCTCCTGGATAAGGAAGCTGCGGAATGGTGGGAGGCCGTTACGCCCAGAGACCGTCGAGCTACTTGGGAGGAATTCAAGGCTGCTATGGAAGCAGAATATTGTCCACCGCCAGTTAAGGAGCGCAGAATTGTGGAGTTCTTCACCGCTACACCTCAGGATGTGCCTATTTCTCAGGCCATCATTGCTTACAATCAACAGTTGGGTTTCGTGAGAGATCAGGTGAGGACGGAGGCTGATAAAATCCGTCACTTTAATATACGTATGAAACCGCATATCAGGCAGAGTATGGCACCGCTCATGTGTGCAACTTTGAAGGAGTATCAGGATCGCGCTCTAGCGATCGAGATGGCCGCACCGGAATCAGAGTTGGGTGCCGAGGCCAAGAAACAGAAAACAGTTGGCAGCTTCTCAGCCGGCAAGAGTGGCCGATTTTCGAGAGCACAGTCTGCCCCTACACCTGAGAAGAGACCGTTTCACCAGGCTGGGGATCTCGTGGTAACTGCTCGGGCTTCCGTTGCTTCTGGTGGCAGGGTTTGTTTTAACTGCAACCAATATGAGCATTTGGTGAAGGATTGCCCTTTTCCTCCAGTTACTTGCTTCACTTGCGGGCAGACCGGGCATCGGGCGACTCATTGTGAGAGGGCCACCAGGGCTGTTAGAGTTCCGACTACGACTACCGATCAGAGGGATCACAGCACTCCAGCTACTCATATTCCGCAGAGTTCGGGTCGTGGTAGGGGATGGGGTCAGCCGGATCACCGTGCAGCCTCGAGTTCGGGTTCAGTTTGTAACACCCCCAGAATACATCCAGAAATGTTACACGCCGTAGGCCCTTCTTACAAGGATCTACAAGGCTAAACTCTACTAGACTACAAAATGATTGACCGACCGGGGTCAATCTAAATACAATGCAGACCGACAAGGTCATTAAACAATTCAGAAACAAATGAACTTTACATCTCAATGACGAAAATAAACTTGAACACAGAAAAGAACGACAATTCAATTTAATAAATGAAATCTACACCCATGCAAGGGTGAATACTCGAACGACAGAGAAATACCGACCAAAATGAAACAAAAGAAAAGATTCTAACTCTGGTGTGATTAGTATCATTGTCCTCCACCTCCTTCCCAGCCAATCCTGTGACTGCTCCCGAGCTGCCAAAACCTGAGCGCATAACAGGCACCCACCCCCCGAAAACTCGGGGGTTAGCAAACTGGAATTTTGCTAGTGCGAGTACATAATATACAGGATATACGAATAATAACAACACAAAGCTCAACAGTCGTGAAACCTTAATAAAAACCACATATTTAAATGGTCAACACAGAATAGCATCACATACACAAGGTGAAAGATAATCACATTGTCATACTCTCGGGTGAAACTTTAAATGAGCCCAAGGAGTCAGAAAAATCCCTTTTAAAAGAAAAAGTATTTTGATAAGAAAGTTCGAAAACATTAATATTGACTCGGGCTATCCCGGGTTTTGAAAATCAAATGGAAATACTTTAGAAAATACTAAAAGCTCCGGGGTCCTTGACCCAACATGTGGAAAACAATTTGCAAGAAAACCATTACAACGTTATTCGGGTCCTCGACCCAAATGATAAACACTATCACAAGCGAATCATTACAACATCTCACGGGTTCTCGGCCCAATCCAAATAATATCATCACGAGATCAAATCTCAACATCTCACGGGGTTCTCGACCCAATGCACGTAATAATCAACACAAGACAATCAAAGGCACCTCTCATTCGACAAATCCCGCTCAAGACCCCGATTAATTAACCCTGAGATCTCACAAATATCCTTGGTTAATTAACACCGATACCAACATTTAAAACAAGTTGGAACGAACTCCGAAACATAATTCGCGGTCTACATCAGGGACCAACATTAAAAGCAAGTTGCAAAGATTTAAATTTCAAAATCATTTGGTAACGGGGTCTTAGCTATCACTCAAATATCCGTTACCAATAAGCTGCCAGCGCCTCCTTACACACTGTACCGGCGTTCACTCCACTATATTGGCCGCCCATTGCACATGTCACCGCGTGGCGTTCACTCCCATAGAGCGCCTTGCTCGCGCATTAAGTAACACCGGTGTTCACCAATCATATGGAGCCGCTCATTGCAGCGTACATCAGGCCGGAATGCACGCCCCGCCCTCAGAGGTACCCGAATATGACGTCTCTCATAACAAGTGTTCACATTAATACAAATACCAAGCACACAGCCAACCGTTGCAACAATTATCAAATCAGTTCATCAATTCACATAATTTATTCGCCAGTACGTAACTACACAAAATAAACAATAGCTCGCACGGTATTCCTCAAGACTTAGCACATTAGGCCTTCCACACTATCAATCAATACTACATGAATATCCTTATATCGTAACTCAACCGAAAATACAAACATTACCATATTACCTCTATAAACATTATTCGTACTTTAGTCTAAGTTGAGTACGTCGACTAATATTGATATGAATCACCCAACATTTATCTCCATATGTATATTTATATGCATATACATATATCTATACATATATCCACACATATCTATATATATATATATAATATAAATACAGATATTCATAACATGATTCATACACTTCAGCAACAATGATTTCACGTAATTATAATTCGTATATCAAGGTACTTGCCTTGGTAATCTCTCACGAATACTGGAAATACAGCTTGATTGGAACAATCCGAACTCCAACTAAACGACGATCGAAAGGCTCAACTCGATTATCGTAGGAAATTCGCCCTAATATCCTATCATTAAATAAATAATCAATCACACGAGGAAAAGCATAAAAAGATGGCCGAACCCTAACTGTTCTCTTCGTAACGTACGTTACACACATACGTAACGTACGTTACGTCTGCACGGTAGCGCACGTAAGCTACAAGGATTAGCGCACGCTAAGCATGCATTGATGCTTCTTCTGCCAGACGATCGCTTGCCTGAGGGTATAACGTACGTAATGCATAGCGCTTAACATACGTTATATTCACACATATCATACTCATGTGAATCATAATGATCCTATGGTGTTGATGTCTATGAATTCCAGGTTAATCCTCCCATCATAAGACTCACTCCAAATCTTGGTTATAGATCCTCAAAGGTTGTTCGGAAAATCTGAGGTTGTTATCAACATTAAGTCTATGATCATTATGGAAACACCATACAATATGGTTTATTAATCTCAGAAAATTAATCTTACTTGATCATCATAACAAGAGTCGGACTATAACGTTCTTAACTCGGGTAACTAAAGCATGAACATTCCAACTTCCAAAAACATGGTGTTCGGATAAAAATCATCTATGGAGCTTAATAATCCCGGTGGTATGTTCATAACATCCTTAAGAACACGAATTCAAGGTTGAGGTAGCATTAACATACCTTAATATGAAAGAAACGCAGAGACAAGAGGTAGCATCCAACTCCGATTGCTTGAATGTCAATCCAAGATGTTTTGTAACTTAATGATCGAGTTTATGTGATCTATAGGTGTTTTAGAGGGCTGGAGACCCTCTAGAAATGAAGGAAAATGAAGTACAAGTGAATGGGACGAAGTGAAATGAAATGGGGTGTTGTCCATATATATAATATCTTGAGCTTTACGTACGTTAGCCTTAGCCATTTACGTACGTAATCGACTTAGCGCACGCTACCATTCGATCTTAGCGTACGCTATCGTTCATTGATAGCTTACTGTCTCGTTCTGTATTAGCTTACGTACATTACACCCTATGCATTACGTACGTAAGCTACACATATTAGCGTACGCTAGATACAAACCTTAGCGTACGTTAACACCCGTTGACCCCAAAACTGTCCAGGTTCATCCGCGGGAATCTTTCCGAGCCCCACCACCAGCCGTCCATGTGCTAGCCAGCCTGTTCAATTATTGACCTCCTTACGTACGCTACGTCTAGCTCGTAGCGTACGCTATCTCCAGTTCATAACGTACGTTACGCTTACCTGTTAGCGTGCGTTACGACGTTGTTGCATGTGAAGTATTAAAAGTTGATATAATCATGCATGAGGATACGAATACGGAAACGATTGTACTTCGATTATTGATAGCACCAATTCAGGTAATACAGGGTTCAAATACGGATGAAAATACCCAACAATTTATTCGGATATTACATACTATCCCTCTTAAAGGAAGTTTCGTCCCGAAACTTAAAGTAGAGTGGTGGAACAACCAAGGAAAAACAGCTACTTGCTCAGCCCCAAAACATCACGAGTGATGCGCGAATGCAAGGTTCTAAAAATACAATGGTTGGACCTAGGAAGTATCAGGCACGTCAATTGAGGCGATAAATTACATGTGAACATGAGAAGTTAGAGTGGAGAAGTAAAAGCTCACAGAATTAAGGAAATTCACCAGCGGCTCAGACGTACTAAAATCGCGTGTCGAGTTCGACCCACCGTATTCAAGTTCATAACACATTGGAAATATTAACCGCACGAGTGGGAACAAATAGTTTCGAACAAAATTTTGCAAAGATTAAGTTCAGATGTGAATAGACCACTAATTCACAGAGTCTAACAAATCGGTTCTGAACTTCGTTCGAATGACGGTAGGTTCAGTAGAACATGGTAGTTTAAAATTGTCAAGAGGGTCACAGATGAATCATCAACCATGAAAGTATCCCAACACCGTAAATACTAAGAAGAGTATGGGTATTACGTTCCCTCATACTAAGAAGACGTTTCAGCCTCGAAACTTAAAACAGCAGGAGTTGGAAACGACAAGCAATTAAAATGAAAAATGATCAAAGTCGCGATTTGTTGGAAACAGCAACGACTAGAACACAGCACAAAATCTTCATTCGCCTATGATAGGCTCTTCAGCAGAAGACATAAGGTTTCGGGGCATTCTTCGGCCACTTGTTCTGCTCACCGACAGAGTAGCATTCTTTGCCAATTCGGAAATTATCTCACAATGTTTCTCCCGATGGCCTTCACACCCGCACCGATAGCAAGTCAAGAGTGGGGAGGTACAGTTTACACGGATATGTCCCGTACGGTTGCAGTTGAAGCACACTCTCTTCTTACCGGGAGTCACCGATGCTGGCTGGGGATTCCCAATGCTCATTCTCGACCGCGAAGACGACGTATTCGAACGACGTGGGGGTTTGAGAACCTTAGTCTCTTCACCGCCCAAAAATTTTCCAGATGTCCTCGGTCTCTTTTCTCCGCTCGTTGGCTCGGTCACTGAGGAGATTTCATAGGTTATCGTCTGATCTTGATATTCCTTCACCGTAACATGAATCGTTGTCGTACGAACCACCTCACCGCTTCTGCTTCGTATGTCACGTCTACGTCCGCCAGGGCTCGTCATGCTAATGCAGATAGTACCGTTTATTGTTATCACATAGTCGGTTGTACGGTATACCACAATTATCAACATGAGGTTTAATTAGCATCCTTAGAATAACGGTAATATCGCAAAGCACGAAATTTTCTGAAATCAACTTCCAGTCCTTCGTCTAGGACGATCATTATGCGTATGCTTTTAATGAAAAAAAAAATTTTTTGAAACAAAAGCCAAGTCACGTTGTGCTCAAAACTTGTAAATACTGTCCTTTGTTTTGGAAGAGGAAGTTTATACAATGACTCTAAAAAAAATTATTTTCGAGTAATGCCTACAAGAAAATTGAAAATCTAATTGTAACTAATTTGAAATATTTCAAAAGTGTTGAGTCCAAAATACCACAATTTTGAAAATCCTTCCTCTTCTACCAAAATGTTTATTCGAAAGAACTTTTCACCAAAATACGTGACCATTCGACACGAATACATTAAATCATGAGGTTTACAATGCTAGGAAAATTTCAAAACACTACTTTGAAATGTTCGTAATTCGTCCCGGAAATATTACATGCCGGGGATTCTGCGCCGGAACCTACCAGGCTAAAAACCATTTAAAAATCATTTCAAAATATGCCAAAAGGCCGACGATGGTAGCATTTTCCAAAACTTACAAAATCATTTGTAAAATATTAAATACCGTCATAAAAATACCGTTAAAATGTGCAAGACTAAAATGCCAAAATGTCAAGAGTCATTTCAAAATACTCACGCAGCGGATAAAATTAACACTCAAATATTTATCCTACTGGAATGCAGAAACCGATAAATATGTTCGACTACCTAAGTATACTACATAACCTTTCTCACTCGAACCGTATACACAGGTGATATCGTAAAACAATATAATCTCTAACAAGTTCAAACCCTAGGTTCACGTTAAGCACAATATAATCAAATACGTATATAAGGGGACTTACGATTCGGGAGGCTTACCATCACGGATTGCTTGAAGATGATGTTGGAACCACGATACTAATCACAACTCTGACGCGCGCGACTTACACAAGACATGGACTTGACCCAACGGCCTAGGTTTTTCGCAAACCTAAGCTCTGATACCATATTTGTAACACCCTGAATACATCCGAAATGTTACACGTCGTAGGCCCTTCTTACAAGGATCTACAAGGCTAAACTCTACTAGACTACAAAATGATTGACCGACCGGGGTCAATCTAAATACAATGCATCGACAAGGTCATTAAACAATTCGAAACAAATGAACTTTACATCTCAATGACGAAAATAAACTTGAACACGTAAAAGAACGACAATTCAATTTAATAAATGAAATCTACACCCATGCAAGGGTGAATACTCGAACGACAGAGAAATACCGACCAAAATGAAACAAAAGAAAAGATTCTAACTCTGGTGTGATTAGTATCATTGTCCTCCACCTCCTTCCTGCCTAATCCCGTGATCGCTCCCGAGCCGCCAAAACTCGAGCGCATAACAGCACCCACCCCGAAAATCCCTGGGGTTAGCAAACTGGAATTTTGCTAGTGCGAGTACATAATATACAGGATATACGAATAATAACAACACAAAGCTCAACAGTCGTGAAACCTTAATACAAACCACATATTTAAATGGTCAACACAGAATAGCATCACATACACAAGGTGAAAGATAATCACATTGTCATACTCTCGGGTGAAACTTTAAATGAGCCCAAGGAGTCAGAAAAATACCTTTTAAAAGAAAAAGTATTTTGATAAGAAAGTTCGAAAACATTAATATTGACTCGGCTATCCCGGGTTTTGAAAATCAAATGGAAATACTTTAGAAAATACTAAAAAGCTGGGGTCCTTGACCCAACATGTGGAAAACAATTTGCAAGAAAACCATTACAACGTTATTCGGGGTCCTCGACCCAAATGATAAACACTATCACAAGCGAATCATTACAACATCTCACGGGGTTCTCGGCCCAATCCAAATAATATCATCACGAGATCAAATCTCAACATCTCACGGGGTTCTCGACCCAATACACAGAATAATCAACACAGTACAATCAAAGGCACAGCCTCTCATTCGACAAATCCTGCTCAAGACCCCTGATTAATTAACCCTCGGAGATCTCGTCAAATATCCTTGGTTAATTAACCCTGATACCAACATTTAAAACAAGTTGGAACGAACTCCAGAAACATAATTCGCGGTCTACATCAGGACCAACATTAAAGCAAGTTGCAAAGATTTAAATTTCAAAAATCATTTAGTAACGGGGTCTTAGCTATCACTCAAATATCCGTTACCAATAAGCCTGCCAGGCGCCTCCCTTGCCCACCTGTGTACCGGCGTTCACTCCACTATATTGGCCGCCCATTGCACATGTCACCGCGCCGGCGTTCACTCTCATAGGAGCCGCCCCTTGCTCGCGCATTAAGTAACACCGGTGTTCACCAATCATATGGAGCCGCTCATTGCAGCGTACATCAAGCCGGAGTGCACACCCCGCCCTCATAGGTACCCGGATATGACGTCTCTCATAACAAGTGTTCACATTAATACAAATACCAAGCACACAGCCAACCGTTGCAACAATTATCAAATCAGTTCATCAATTCACATAATTTATTCGCCAGTACGTAACTACACAAAATAAACAATAGCTCGCACGGTATTCCTCAAGACTTAGCACATTAGGCCTTCCACGCTATCAATCAATACTACATGAATATCCTTATATCGTAACTCAACCGAAAATACAAACATTACCATATTACCTCTATAAACATTATTCGTACTTTAGTCTAAGTTGAGTACGTCGACTAATATTGGTATGAATCACCCAACATTTATCTCCATATGTATATTTATATGCATATACATATATCTATACATATATCCACACACATATATGATATATATATATATAATATAAATACAGATATTCATAACATGATTCATACACTTCAGCAACAATGATTTCACGTAATTATAATTCGTATATCAAGGTACTTGCCTTGGTAATCTCTCACGAATACTCCGGAAATACAGTTGATTGGAACAATCCGGAACTCCAACGGAAACGACGATCGGAAAGGCTCAACTCTGGATTATCGTAGGAAATTCGTCCTTAATATCCTATCTTTAAATAAATAATCAATCACACGAGGAAAAGCATAAAAAGATGGCCGAACCCTAACTGTTCTCTTCGTAACGTACGTTACACACATACGTAATGTACGTTACGTCTGCACGTTAGCGCACGTAAGCTACAAGGATTAGCGCACGCTAAGCATGCATTGATGCTTCTTCTCGATTGACGATCGCCTTGCTCGAGGTATAACGTACGTAATGCATAGCGCTTAACGTACGTTATATTCACACATATCATACTCATGTGAATCATAATGATCCTATGGTGTTGATGTCTATGAATTCCAGGTTAATCCTCCCATCATAAGACTCACTCCAAATCTTGGTTATAGATCCTCAAAGGTTGTTCGGAAAATCTGAGGTTGTTATCAACATTAAGTCTATGATCATTATGGAAACACCATACAATATGGTTTGTTAATCTCAGAAAATTAATCTTACTTGATCATCATAACAAGAGTCGGACTATAACGTTCTTAACTCGGGTAACTAAAGCATGAACATTCCAACTTCCAAAAACATGGTGTTCGGATAAAAATCATCTATGGAGCTTAATAATCCCGGTGGTATGTTCATAACATCCTTAAGAACACGAATTCAAGGTTGAGGTAGCATTAACATACCTTAATATGAAAGAAACGCAGAGACAAGAGGTAGCATCCAACTCCGATTGCTTGAATGTCAATCCAAGATGTTTTGTAACTTAATGATCGAGTTTATGTGATCTATAGGTGTTTTAGAGGGCTGGAGACCCTCTAGAAATGAAGGAAAATGAAGTACAAGTGAATGGGACGAAGTGAAATGAAATGGGGTGTTGTCCATATATATAATATCTTGAGCTTTACGTACGTTAGCCTTAGCCATTTACGTACGTAATCGACTTAGCGCACGCTACCATTCGATCTTAGCGTACGCTATCGTTCACTGATAGCTTACTGTCTCGTTCTGTACTAGCTTACGTACGTTACACCCTATGCATTACGTACGTAAGCTACACATATTAGCGTACGCTAGATACAAACCTTAGCGTACGTTAACACCCGTTGACCCCAAAACTGTCCAGGTTCATCCGCGGGAATCTTTCCGAGCCCCACCACCAGCCGTCCATGTGCTAGCCAGCCTGTTCAATTATTGACCTCCTTACGTACGCTACGTCTAGCTTGTAGCGTACGCTATCTCCAGTTCGTAACGTACGTTACGCTTACCTGTTAGCGTGCGTTACGACGTTGTTGCATATGAAGGATTAAAAGTTGATATAATCATGCATGAGGATACAAATACGGAAACGGTTGTACTTCGATTATTGATAGCACCAATTCAGGTAATACAGGGTTCAAATACGGATGAAAATACCCAACAATTTATTCGGATATTACACAGTTCACCCCCGATTGTATCAGATGAGGCGCACAGAGGAGGCAGACATTCCGGTGGCGTCAGGTACCACTCAAATCCTTACTCATCCAGTTTCAGTGCTTTTTGATTCGGGTGCTACCCATTCCTTTATTGCATCGGATTGTGTGAGTCGTATTGGTTTTGACTGCTTGTTTGAGTGTGAGCCATTTGTAGTGAGTACGTCCAGCGGGGATCGTATAGTTGGGGATCGGGAAGTTAGGGATTGCCCAGTGAGGATCGGGAGCAAAGATTGGCCCTCGAATCTCATTGTTATAGACCTTAAGGGTGAGGATTTGATCCTCGGGGACGATTGGTTGGATCGTCACGGTGCTATCATGAACTATCGGACTCGTACTATCTCGATCGTGGCCGAGGATGGCACCAAGCATACTCTAGTCGGTTGTAAGCCGGGTAGATCGGGGAGTGTGATTAGCGCCTTGAAGGCAATGAAACTTCTGAACCATGGTTGTGTCGGCTACTGGTGTTACGCTCTGAAGGAGGAAGATGGTGGAGTTGATTTATCGTCAATTCCAGTTGTTAGCGAATACCCCGATGTATTTCCGGATGACTTGCCGGGATTACCACCACAGCGAGAGGTGGAGTTCCCTATTGATCTAGAGCCGAATGCGGCCCCTATTTCTCGAGCGCCGTACCGTATGGCACCGTCGGAGATGTTAGAATTGAAGAATCAGTTGGGAGAGTTGTTAGATAAAGGGTATATTCGACCGAGCGCATCACCTTGGGGTGCGCCTGTACTTTTTGTTAAGAAGAAGGATGGATCGCTTCGTTTATGTATCGACTATCGAGAATTAAACAAGTTAACCATCAAAAATAAATACCCTTTGCCTAGGATTGACGATTTGTTTGATCAGCTTCAGGGGGCGACAGTCTTTTCGAAGATTGATTTGCGATCAGGCTACTACCAGTTGAGGATTCGGGACGTCGATATTCCGAAAGCTGCCTTTCGGATGAGATATGGCCATTACGAGTTTGTGGTTATGCCTTTCGGGCTAACCAATGCCCCAACAGTGTTCATGCAGTTGATGAACAAAGTTTTTATTGAGTATCTGGACAAATTCGTAGTCATCTTTATCGATGATATTCTTATCTATTCACGGAGTCGGGAGGAGCACGCCTTACATCTCCGGATTGTATTAGAAACTTTGAGGGCTGAGCAGTTGTACGCGAAGTTCTCTAAGTGTGAATTTTGGCTCGAGGAAGTGATGTTCCTCGGGCATGTGATTTCAGCAGAGGGAGTTCGGGTAGATCCGCAGAAGATAGAGGCAGTGATGGCTTGGGAGCCGCCTAAGAATGTGAAGGAGGTGAGGAGTTTTATGGGTCTTGCCGGCTATTATCGTAGATTTGTTGAGGGATTTTCTAAGATCGCTAGACCACTCACTCAGTTTCTCCAGAAAACTCAGAAGTTCGAGTGGACTGCAGACAGACAGGACAGTTTTAACGAGTTAAAGAGACGTTTGACTACCGCACCTATTTTAGCATTACCTCAGGGGAACGAGGATTTCGTAGTGTATAGTGATGCTTCGGGCCATAGTCTCGGATGTGTTTTGATGCAGAGAGATAGGGTTATTGCTTATGCGTCCCGCCAGTTGAAACCGTATGAGGCGAATTACCCCACGCACGATTTGGAGTTAACTGCGGTCGTTTTCGCCTTAAAGATCTGGAAGCATTATCTCTTTGGGTCGTCGTGTAAGATTTTTACGGGCCACAAGAGTCTGAAGCACATCTTCAGTCAGAAAGAGTTGAATATGAGGCAGCGTAGGTGGTTAGAGCTAATTAAAGATTATGACCTCGAGATACTTTATCATCCGGGTAAGGCCAATGTAGTGGCTGATGCGTTGAGTTGAAAACCGATGGCTTTACAGATGTTAGAGGTACTTACACCACATATTAGGATCCAGCGATATTTCATCTGTCAGAATATTGAGGTTTGGGTTCAGAGAGTTCAGGGCCAGTTATGTGCGTTAGAGATCACTTCGTCCTTGACTGATGATATCAAGGCGAAACAGTATGATGATCCGTGTTTGGTCCAGTTGACGGAGGATGTGAGGAAGGGGAAAGCCCCTGGATTTGTGGTTCATGATGATGGCGTTCTGAGATTTCGCGGCAGATTATGTGTACCGAATGTTATTGAGCTGAGACAAAAGATCTTGAGCGAAGCTCATACCACGCCTTACTCCATACATCCTGGTACGAGTAAAATGTACAAGGATGTGAGGAGTAACTACTGGTGGAGTAATTTGAAGACAGACGTTAGCAAGTTTGTGTCGAGATGTTTGACCTGTCAGTAGGTTAAGATCGAGCATCAGCGACCCGCGGGGTTTTTGCGACAACTTCCTATCCCGGAGTGGAAATGGGAGGATATTTATATGGATTTTATTACCAGTATGCCTAGGACTCGGACTGGAATGAACATGATTTGGGTTATTGTCGATCGACTGACCAAATCAGCTCATTTCCTGGGTATTAAGGACACTTGGGGTCCAGAGAGACTGGCACGAGTGTTTATTGCAGAGATCGTGAGATTACATGGGACTCCTAAGAGTACTGTTTCGGATCGTGATGGCCGGTTTGTATCACATTTTTGGCAGGCTGTTCATCGAGCTTTGGGGACTGAGTTGAGACTCAGTATGTCTTACCACCCTCAGACTGACGGGCAGTCAGAGCGGACGATCCAGACGTTGGAGGATATGTTGAGAGCCTGTGCCCTAGATTGGAAGGATGATTGGGAGTCGCACTTGCCGTTGATCGAATTCACGTACAACAATAGTTGGCACACCTCGATCAAAATGGCACCATTTGAGGCATTATATGGGAGGAGGTGCAGATCGCCGTTTTGTTGGGACGATGCGTCCGAGCTGATTGGCACCTAGCCCGATATGGTAGTTGAGACGAGATAGAAGATTACTCTGATTCATGATAGATTGTTGACGGCCCAGAGTCGGCAGAAGTCTTATGCCTACACGCGTCGCCGGCCGTTGGAGTTTGAGGTGGGAGATCATGTTTTGCTTAAGGTGTCGCCGACACGGGGAGTTTACCGCTTCGGCCGAAAGGGCAAACTTAGTCCGAGATATATTGGGCCGTTTGAGATTTTAGAGAGAGTGGGAGAGCTTGCCTATCGGTTAGGCTTGTCGCCGTCTTTGAGTCACGTTCATAACGTGTTTCATGTTTCCCAGCTTAGGAAGTACGTATCGGACCCTAGCCATATTATTGATTTTGGAGAGATCGAATTGGGACCCGACATTACCATCAAGGAGAGGCCGATTCAGATTTTAGAGCGTCGGGTGAAGCAACTTTGTCATAAAACCATTCCTCTGGTTCAAGTTCAATGGTCGAGACATGGATCCGCGGAAGCCACATGGGAGACGGAAGAGAGTATGCGGTCGAGATACCCCGAGTTGTTCGCGTAGTAAGTTTCGGGACGAAACTTATTTTTAGGGGGAGATAATGTAATATCCGTGTTTTCTATTTTCGGTAATTTCTATTTTTGGTGTATGTTCGTTTCGGACAACTCGCTTAGCACTGTTTTGGAATTCTGAATCTATTTTGTTCTTGGAGTTTTTCCGTCTGGACGAGTTTCGAGGATGTTTTTGCATAATTGCATCTTGAATTATATCTTGCCACATGTACGTTCGATTCTCGTAAAACTTGTTCGTTTTCGTTGTTTCTTGATTTGTATAAGTTTGTATGGTTGAGTTGGTCGTGTTGAAACTTTCGGATTGTTAATCCGACGTGGTATCGCGATTTTTGGACGTTTGGGTCATTTTGTAATTTCTTAAGAGTTTAGGGTACCTTTAGCCTCCTTGTCGCATTTTGGACTTCCTCGGTTGTTAGAAGTGCATTTTCTTTCAACATTCAGATTCGTTGTTATGAACACCTCGTACTTACACTTTTGGTTCTATCCTTGTGTCGCATTTCGTCGTTGTATCGATTGTGTAGAATTAACGTACGTTATGCATGATCCATAACGTACGTTACGGCCTTCACATTTTAGTACAGGCTGTTTGTTACGTACGTTAACCAGTGTTGGGTTACGTACGTAACCATCATAACGTACATTAACAGCCTGTGTTAACGTACGTAACGAACTGCCAGGTCTTTTAATTCCTGACTTATCCCCAGTCGACTTATTTCACTCCTTTTCTTTCTTTCTCGCGACGTGAGTTTCCTTTGAGCGATTTCGAGCGATTCGTCCAGTGCAATCCGTAGAAACCTTCTAAAGGTTGATTATTGCGTCCCAAGGAAGGTTAATCATCATTATTCTCCATCCGAATCGAGGTATACATCGTTGAACCCTAGTTTTTGGGGATTTCGGGATTTTTGGCATAATTCTTCCTTTTAATCCGATTTAGCTTCGACGACTTGTTAGATTACGATTGTGTAGTCGTAAATACCTTGTTTCCATTATAGTTTAACGGATTTAACCTAGTAATTTCTCCATTGTTAGATTTTAACCATCTTGGACTTCGTAATGACCGACAAATCGTTCCAAGGGGTAGAATTAGGATTAATTCTTACCTTTCCGCATTATTGAGAATTGTGTATACCGTTATTGTGTTAGGAACGGATTTAGGAGGATTGTTCGGACCGAAACCTATTCCTTCGTCGATTCCTTCGTTTCGTTTCATTCAAGGCAAGTACATGTATTACATTTCGTTATGTATGTTGTGATTTTCGAAATGAATGATGAATTGTGATTTTTGGGTGCGTGAGTTGTGTTCCTTCCACCCGGAGTGTCCGACGGGATGTCTGGGGTCGATACTAAGGGGTACGGCCGCGAAGGGAACTTGGGTGCGTGTGTTCTTGTACTTCCACCCGGAGTGTCCGACGGGATGTCTGGGGGTCGATACTAAGGGGTACGGCCGCGAAGTGGTATCCCACCGGAGTGTTCGACGATGTCCGGGGTCGATACTAAGGGGTACGCCACGGGATACCGATTGTGATTTTGTGATATCGTGATGATTGAACCGATTTGATTGCCAATGTAGTATTAGGAATATTTATGGCAAATGATTTCGATTGAGATGATTGTGCTAAAAACCGTATTTTGTATATAATGTTGTGTAATTGTGTACTTGCACTAGCTATTCGAATGCTAACCCCTTAAATGGGGAAATGCGTCTTATGCATTTAGTGCCGGGAGAGCCGAGGAGCAGGCACGGGACACGCACGTAAAGGATGGGCTGGCTTGATGATGTGGCTCGAGTCTGTAACTTTATGTTTTGTCATTGCATTTGTCGAGTACTGGAATTAGACTGTCTACTTTTAAA
The DNA here is from genome assembly GCA_033398695.1 of Orobanche coerulescens. Taxonomy (NCBI): domain Eukaryota; kingdom Viridiplantae; phylum Streptophyta; class Magnoliopsida; order Lamiales; family Orobanchaceae; genus Orobanche; species Orobanche coerulescens. Next base: position 136,122,680 of record CM065804.1, on the reverse strand, counting down.
CTTGGTTTAAGTCCCCTGCGTGGGCAACGAATTTGGTATTTATCTTATGTTCATGTACTCCGTTAAAATTGTTTTGGCCGAGGCCACGGCCTTACTTACTTTTGAGTGCATCGTTTGGAATTACATTGTGGTTTATGTGTCATGTGTTAGCCTGGTAGACCTCAAGAGGGTTCTTCGGCGTGTAATGTCCCATTTGTGAATTGGGGTGTTACACTTACATCCACAGATCGCACGAAGATGATGGCTGCACCTTGATACTAATCACGACCGACATCTCAGACGACGCGTCGTGACACAACTCAGTCAGACACAATCTGACAAGACAAGACCCAACATTATACGACTGGACCCGACAGCCTAGGTTTCCGCAACCTAAGCTCTGATACCATAAATGTAACACCCCCCGAAATAAAATCGGGAATATTACACGCCGCGGACCCTCTCCGTGAGGATCCACCAGGCTAGACATCGAAACAAAACATTACATCACATACCGATGTAACAAAATAACAAACCAATAGACCGATTTGGTCTTTTATTACTAACATACAAATCAAAGTATATATTTCTTTCTCGACTCATATACCCATGCAAGGGTAAAATACACTCACAAACAAAAGCATGACAACAGAAAAGACCATACAACGAACTCCGGCCGACTGTACCCAAAACTGGCCTTCATGTGATTAGTATCATTCGTCTTCCATCATCCTTCACACCGATCCAGTGTTTTGCTCCCAAAACCTGCATGTACCTCGACGCAGAACAGACATCCACCCCCCGAATACTCGGGGGTTAGCAAAACTCCACTGTTTTTCTAGTGCAAGTATAAAATACAAGTACGGGCATACACAACACATTCCAAGAATACAACGAAAGACTTCCCGAGATATTTTGGTTAATTTAAATAGTTCAAGTCTTGAAAGTAGAAATGAAACACGTAAGCACTTTGCAAACACTTCCAAGTCTCGGGGGTTTTGAAAATATTAGAGATTGAAAAGTTCTTAATTTCCTCGAAAGCCACTTAGGGTCACAGCCCCAAAGTTCATTTTTCAAAATGAAAATCCGTTAACAAAACACGGGGTCCACGACCCAACCATTTCGGTCACAAAACACAGGGTCTACGACCCGATCATCCACTTCAATTCACTTACAAGGACACATTACACATAATACATTATTCTTATGCCATTCTAGCCAAGCACTAAGACTCGATATATAATGTCTTTCGACCCCGAGTACAAAGCATTGTGATACTCCGGACAATATCACAATTAACGAAAACATCAACTTCAATATCACAAAAACCACACTTGGTAACCCACGGCCGTGCCCCTTAGCATCGGCCCCCAGACGCCCCGTCGAACGCTCCGAGTGGGAAACCACTTCCGTGGCCATACCCCTTAGTATCGGCTCCCAGATGCCCCGTCGAACGCTCCGAGTGGAAGATCAACGACACACGCACCCAAGTCCACTTCCGTGGTCGTACCCCTTAGTATGGACCCCATACATCCCGTCGAACACTCCGGGTGGAAGGACAACAATTCACACACCCAAAATATCATAATTCATAGTTGCAAACCACAAGCCTCGAAAGTCAATCACAGTATATATAGTCGAGGTACCATACTAGAATGGCCAGTTCGTCCAACACATACTCACGACCAAGTAACGATACAATTAACACTAGAATTCAATGATGCAGCTAGTACCAATAACATAGCAACGAGAAAAAATACCTTTCCAACCACGCCTAACGGCACAACCTCCTCATAAAAGAGTTACCACTTTTATCACACAATCACATGATCATCGAGAAACACACGTTCCCCCACACACACCTCAACGAAAGGTTAAACTTTAAATCTACAAACGACATAATCACACAAAACGATACCCTACGAAAGTAAGGTATTCCTATACTCAACAATAATACACATACTAAGATAAGCACATTTAACAACGAAATCATACGAGTCATGCTTAAGGAAATATTGAAAAGCATATCGATTCCTTTGAAAGTTAATTATAGACATTCAGTCAGCACATATCGTCGATTACCAACTATTAAATCCACACAACACGTAATGTATGGGCAAGATACTTGCCACGAAATCAATTTGTGAATATTCCAACGAACGTGGCTCGGCCAAAACAGCCCCGAAACAGCCCAAAAACCGACCACTTTTGCGAGAAATCAATAACAACACAATCACTACAAGAAGCAAGACCAAAATTAATGGGAAACACCTCAAATCAACAAAGGAAAACTCATATGAACATTTAATCGAACAATAAATGTTCACGGTTCCTCCAAAACACTCGAATCATCAATCGGGTTGAAAGAATCAAGGAAATGGATATACAATCCATAGAACATATTTAAAAACATCATTTGACACTACTTAATTTATCAAAAATGTATTGAAATCGAAGTCAAGAACAAAACCCCCAAAATTACACAAGTAGGGTTCTAAGAAGAAAATAGCTCGATTAAAATGGCAAAAGATGTTGGGATGTTGTTAAATCCATACTAGGAACTCAAAGATGTTGATGGATGATGATATCAGGCCAAAATCCATGCTTATACACCCTCAAGATCGTCTAGATCGCCGGAAGGAAGAAAGGGGAGAAAGAAATGATGAAAGTTGACCTCTGCAGTCCTATATATACTGTCAATAGTTAGCGCACGCTAGGGTATGTGTAGCGTGCTCTATTGGCTGTAAAATGCAGTCCAAAACCCTCTGCCAGACTCCGTTAGCGCGCGCTAACAGATGCGTTTAGCGTGCGCTAATTACACACTGTGTAGTCTTTGCTATTTCGACCATAAGTCCTTCGTCCGAACTCCGATTGACTCGTCGTTTGAACCATTGGAAAGCTAATTTGATGCTCTATCACATTGTAAGGTTTCAGAATTTTTAGATTTAATATGTGCTGGTGGTGATCTTACAAAGCCGACCAAACACACAACAACGATACTCCTCGACAAAACAATGATTATTCAACATGCAACGAAACACTAACGGACAACACCAACGATCCAAACCGAAAACAAACAAATAACAAAGCACGACATAGTATTATATCGACTATTGCAATGATAATTCCTACCCGAAGAACACCACAACACGGTATATCCCGCTACACCCAACATAGGGGAAAATCTCAAGAAATCGCCAATAGGACAAATTGACCGGCGCAACCGACAAAAATTCAAAAATAACCAGAACCGAAAATCTTGGGTATTACAGAGGATGTCCAGTGTGCTTGAATGCTAACTGCACAAGGTATCATTGTCGGAACGTTACCAGAATGCGTCACCGTATATGGCTTGAGAGGACACATGTCTAGCGTACGGATGCTGCAGCATTTGATGGGACTGGAGAGGTTGGTGATCCACCACGAGAGTGGACTGGTGAGGAAATTTTGGCCGTGCTGAATGAGTATGATTTTGGGCAGTTGAGCAACCATCCAGATATAGTAGCGGCAATGCCTGAAAGGCCTGACAGGTATAAGTATTGGTCCCACAAAAGTATTTTCTGGGATCTACCTTATTGGAGTAAGTTGTCGATTAGGAACTACCTAGATGTGATGCACATAGAAAAAAATGTTTGTGAAAGTGTTGTCGGTATAGTGTTATGTTAGGAAGGGAAGACTAAAGACGGTCCTAAGGCACGCATTGGTTTAAAAGAAATGAACATTAGAAAACATTTATGGTTGAAGGAAGGGAAGGGGAAACACAAAATGCCGAAAGATGCTTACACCGTCACCCCTGAGCAAAAGGCTGAGATTTTTTCGTGGATGAAGGCTGCAAGGTATCCCACAGATATGCTGGAAATATAGGGAGGTGTGTTAACTTCAAGGAGAACAAGTTAACTGGACTAAAGAGCCATGATTGTCATATCCTCTTACAACGTTTGTTTCCTGTATTTATTCGACCATACTTGTCCAAACAGGTGGTCGAGCCTTGTGTATCATTATCCAGGTTCTTTCAAAATTTATGCACTAGGGAAGTAAGTAAGTCAGATCTCCGGCTCATGCAAAAAGAGATCATTTATATCTTATGCAAATTTGAGAGGATCTTCCCACCGAATTTTTTTGATCTCATGCCTCACATCATGATCCATCTCCCTCTCCAACTTTTACTAACAGGCCCAGTCCACTACACGTGGATGTTTCCAATAGAAAGGCAACTTGGTGAGTACAAGGACTCTGTGACTAATAAGTCTACACCAGAAGGATGTATAGACGAAGCATATCTTGCATGGGAGTGTGTAACATATACCAAGTTCTATTTAGGAGCGGTGGATCCCACATCCGAGCCTATGTCAACAATTCCATTGCAATTTAATCTCTCCATCATCACCAGCGAAGTTGAAGTTCAAGGAAGATTACTTGACAGTCATTTACAAGCTTACGAGCTACGAATTACACATTTGTGGATATTACTTAACTGTCCAGAAGTTCAATATTGGAAAGACATTCACCTTTCATGTGATGCTGTGAATGGAGACATTAGATTCCACAATGAAACATTTGCTGATTATTTCGGACAATGGGTAAGTATTTAGTTACTGTTTACTTATTTTGCTTACATAATTTACTTAATCACGACATTTACCTTAATTAATATCCAAATGACGCACATACAAAGTGATGGCCACCCGATGTGGTCACGTGAGTTGATGCTTCTTTCGATGAAGCCTGTTACATCTAGAGTTTATTCAATGGCGAAGGTAAATGGTGTGACATTTGTATGTATCGATAGAGATCAAAGAAGGAGGTGTCAAAATTCTGGGGTTATGATTGACGGTGGATATTACGGTGTTCTGCCCGTGTCGTTGTGGTCTACATTCAAAAAAGTTTCTGGACGGATAACTCGACCGTGTCGATCGACACGGTCGAGTCGGGCTGGTGTTTTGGCCGACGGCGTCATCGGGTAAAGTCCTTAATAGTTTAGCCAACGACGGCCTTTGTCGTCGGCTAAAGTTCCCTTATAAAAAAACGCAAATTTCTTCCCCATTTTACCTTTCTTTCCCAGAACCTCCGCCGCCGAAAAAAAAGCTTCACCTCATTTCACTACCCGCGAAAAATTCCACCACTGCCGAAAACTCCGAAGCCGATCGCCGCACCCAGCACCGGGCAACCGCTCCTCCTCCACCATAAGCTGCTCTTCCTCCACGCTCCTCCATAAGCCGCTCCTCCTCCACCGTAGGTCGTTCCTCCTCCACCGCTCTTCCATAAGCCAGCCGCCGCTCCTCCTCCATCGGCCCTCGAAGGGTAAGAAGATCCAATGAACAAACTATTTGCTGCTGCTTTGAAATTTTGGAAAAAAAATTATAAGTAGGTTCTGATTTTGAATGACAGTTTTGAATTCTGATTTTCACTAAAAATGTGAGATAATTGGTATCATGAAGAATTTTATGTCTGGACCTGATAACTTAAAAGATGATGCTTCTCTTGTTTGTAAACTATGAAGCGCAGCTGAGGAAGAGAAACCACTGATTTTATATCTTGTTTGTATAGACAGCACTCCATACAGTAGAGGTAGAGAAACCACTGTTTGGGTGTTTCTTTGATGATTGGCTATCTTGGGTATGTGAAGTAACTGAGTTTACATATTTGATCAGTTTATTTGATGATACACTATAAATTGAGAAAGAGTAAATGAAGTGATCACAAAATGTTCAAACCTTCCATGTAAGATGTTATAATAAGAAGAAAGAGAATGCTAATTATTCACCCTTTTTCGGTTCAAACCTAACTATATTAGTGTTGATTTTGAATTTATTGGGATATTAGTGTTGATTGTGTTGGAATGATTATTGAATTTATTGGGATAATAGTGTTGATTGTTGAGTTTATTGATTGTTGAATTTGTTGTTCTAATGTGTATATTGGTGTGTACGAATTTAGTTAATGTGATAGTTTTCGAATTTGTACAGGATAAATAGATAAAATTAAGAGACTAGCATGTGGTAAGAAAAAATCGAAGACTCCAGAGTCGGGAGATAGTTCCGCAGCTTCCAATCGTGCGGATCCTGTCAGTAAATATTTGGATCAGAGTAACGCTCGCATACGTGGACTAGTAGAGAATAGTGGACTGAAGTTTTAAGGATGGGAACTTGTATTCGGCAGATGACACACATACTATTGCGAGGCGCTTATCGTATCAGACTCCCAGATCGCGAACGACCCCCACTACTGTCGAGACAACTTAGCCTCGTATGCCTCCAATACACCGCATTCTCTTCCCTCCTACTACATATGGGAGTGGCCGATATACACCGAGCACGTCATCCGAGGTGCCTTCCGGTCCGCCGTCGACTCTATTTATGCCCCATATGGTACCATCGATTCCAGGGGTCGATGATAATGGAGTCTGCCGGCCATATAGCTTGGTTAACCCGATGGAGGCGTATGTGTTCCAGGCGTGGCCTGAGAAAATGATTTGGCGGACATGTTGGATATCGAAGACGAAGTTGTACGCATCGCTTGCGGAGCTTGAGAATGAGGAGGGTCGTACGGAAGACGAACCGAAAAAGAAGAAGAAGACTCGTGGCCCATCGAAGGGTCTCGCACTTGACGCATATGTTTCAAAAAATGGCCGTCACAAGATAGCAGTAGATGAAAAGTATCGACGACCCATTTTGGCTTCGGATGCTTGTACGATATATTGTCATAATGCTGGGTTTGTCATACACGATAGAGTTCTGGTACTGTGGGCTGAGTGGAAGGATGTGCCACAAAGTGTGAAGGATGCATTAAACAATGCTATGTCGGTTAGTTTATCTCAATTCCGAAAGCTACTTTGTGTATTTAAATTCAGAAAAAAATTAGTAATATATATTATATGCTAATTGTAGGTTTGGTTTGAGGTTCCTTCTTTCCTACTACATACTTGGTGTGATGAGGTGCAAACAACCAAGTAAGTAATTTTCACAATACGTAGTTGAGTAATTACTTGAGAAATTTTTGCATTATTTTTGTTATTGTTAAAAATATGTATTTGTCAAATGTTTTAATAATTTATTTATTAATACAAAATAATTTGTAATTTAAAATTCACAACTTGTATAAATGGAAGGTAATTTGATAGATAAATTTAAACATGGTAAACATTCTAATTTACTTGTAATTATGAGTATTATAACATACATTTTTAGAATATACATAAAACATTATAATATTAATTATACATAAAAATAATAAAACTATCACATTAACATTATATAATCATACACAAACAATAAATATAAAATGACATGTAACATAATCACCAAACTTAAATCTTAACATTCAACTGCATAATAACAACTGTATACATGCAATCATGAAATCACCATTAAAAAACAGTCATTTCCGGAAATGCCATAACCCAAAACACATTTATAAAAAATGCACCAAAATTAACCGTCGATCCACGTCTCTGTGGACCCCTACCGAGACCCCGTCGGATCTAACCCGTAGTGGTTAAAAGCCAAGCTCGTTGATCCACGCCTCTGTGGACCCCTACCGAGACCCCGTCGGATCTAACCCGTAGTGAGCATACACACACACACGTTACTCATGCAATACTAATATGCTAAGAATGTAAGTTCATTAAGAATACTTGCTAGAAATGGCCACTTACCCGACACAATTGTCATACTCTTCACATTACCTCCATCAAGAACAATCAATCACAACACAACAACACAATTAATACCGAATACACGATTCCACAACATTAAACAAGCAGGGATATCATTAAATCCCTCGACGTTCAAAATAATCAAATTATAATCAATTCACACAAATCATATTCACGAGGGTAAACCAACCATCGTAAATCCAACATGTAGACTCTATTTGCAGGACACAAATCGTATAAGAAAAATACTTGCCTCGAAACCACGAAACGAGACGAAGAATGGATGCGAACGAGCAACCACTGAACCTCCAATTCCGACGAGCAAATCGACATCCCCGAGACTACGAGAACAACATCACAACGAATCAACAATACTCCTCGAAACCCAACTCGACAATAATAACGACAAGGATCAAAAGGGTTTCTCAAGAGATCCGAAATCATGCTCCAGGTGAAAAATAATCGACAAACGAGATTGAAATCCGAATATTACAATCAAAAGAACGGGAATCACTTAATTGAATCATCAATTTCGGATTAGAATTTCGAAAACAAGAAGAACCCCCAAAAATTCCCAAAATAGGGTTCTAGAATAATACCTCAGATTAATGACGAAGAACACAAAATGGTGTTGTTAATTTACACCAAGAATTCGAGGAAGATGATATCTCTAAGATTGAAGATGTCCAAATCGCCCAAAAAAATCGCCCAAAGGAAATCGCCCACGGAGATAAGGAAGAAGAAAGGAGAGGAAATGAAATCCTCTCCAAATCTCGCTGATAAAAAGACCCGTTGACTCGCGTGCCTCGGCGCAGACCGAGTGTGGCGTGGACCGCGGCTAAAATTCACGATCAGGCCTTCAGGCCGTGCCAAGGCACGAAACATAGTGTGCCGCGGCGCACGGTACAGCCGCCCCCAGCTCGAATCTTGAAAGGGGTGTACCGCGGCGCACAATCCCTTGTGCCGCGGCACTTACTGTTTGTGCCAAAAAGTGTCGAAAAACAACCCACGAACCTGGTACACTAGGACGACGTATAGTCCCGACCATTCAAAGGCCTGGATGAACGACCACGAGTCCTCGTTTAGTGACATCACGTCAAAACAGTCGGTCCTAACACGACGATAATATCAAATGACCCGGAAAGAGAATAAACATAATAGAACCCAAAACTTTGGAATATTACGGAATGACCCAACACGATACTCGATCGAAACACCAATAAAAGTTCACAACATCCATAATAACATGAAATGGATTTGCGGGAACCCCAAAATGGTAGTTCCGAACAATGATTACGAGAATTGAACCCAAAAGCGACAAAAATGACATTAAACGTGGAATTGAGTAAAACAAGTCTGAAACAAGCTCGAATGATAAAAAGTGCCGAAATTATCATTCTCAGAATAACGTAACAGTCACAAGAGGGCCGTTAAAACGGACTCCTGCCAAAAAAAGAAATTTACCAAAAATCGAAAATCGCGGATATTACATACTACCCTCCTTAAAAGAAGTTTCGTCCCGAAACTTAAAATAAGTAGGAATGAGCAATTTCCCACCTGGAAACATCTCAACGAGATACACAGGAACCGAAAAAAAAAAACTCACGCCCATCGGTGAAACGTTACAAGAAACGCATAGAAACATACGGCGTGAAATCACACTCAACGACGACCATCACAATGCCACAAGCAGAGACACAATAAAACCAACCAATGCCAAGTATCACCAAGCAGATAGTACAATCAAGTCAAATATACGAACTACCACAAAACAAAAGGTACCTATTGTAATAACCGTGTATTTTGCGTGTCGTTTTGGATTTATCTTTTTGTATTGTGACTAGTTGAATTTGAGGGACATGAGGACTATTATTGGTATATTCATGGTTGATAATCATGGAATTTGGTGATTTTCATATTTTGTTCGTTTTGGCCGATTTTCGTGAATTTTATGGTGGAAGCAACAGTAGCGCGCGCTAGACTGTATTTCTAGCGCACGCTATCAGCGGGTAAGTAGCGCACGCTACCCTTGTGAGTAGCGTACGCTAGGCCTACTGGGCAGTGAGGCCTGGAGAGTTTTCTGGACTCTGGAGTGGGGCATTAGCGCACGCTATGGTCAGACTAACGTACGCTATTTCATCGCTCTAGCGCACGCTATTATTAGGTTAGAGCGCGCTGAGTCGGCGGGACAGTGAGGACAGATTGTTCTGGACTGCGGGCGATAGCAGGTAGTGCATGCTATGTTCCGGGTTTAGCGCGCGCTAGTCATGCTCGATAACGCACGCTAATATTTCTGGGTAGCGCGTGCTACCGAAGTCAGACAGTAGGTTCTGTACTGCCTGTCTAGCCCGTTAGCGCACGCTAATTTTTCGCCTTAGCGCGCGCTAGTTTCTCCCCAAATGTTCTTAAATCGTCATTTTCATTCCCTTCTTCTCCTTCTCCGGCGGCTGAGCAGTCTTGGGCATAGAAAGTGCAGATTTTGGTCGGATTTCTTCATCCAACAATAACTTTGAGTTCCTAACACCAAGTTATCAACATCTCATCAACTTTCACCGTCCAAAACAAGGTAAAATCCGCTGGAACCCTAGTTCTTCATAATTTGGAGTTTTTGTTGAGATCTTCGATTTTAATCTAGTTTATCTCAGATTTGTGCTAGATTATGATGTTGTAATCATAATCCTTCATTTTTCTCCAAGATTCGCGGATTAAATCCTTAATTATCCTCCGTAGTATGGATTCGAGCTATGTTGTCCTCGTAGTGTTTGAATAAAGGTCCCTAAGGGCAAAACTTAGGGTAAATCCTTCCGTTTTCATATTATGGTATTTGATTCGGTATTTTGTTAAACTAGGATCAAATCGTTGAAGGGGTTCGGACCGTACATCTTTCCGTTCATTATTCTCGTATCGTTTCCAACCAAGGCAAGTACCATGATTGCGTTTATTGTACTTCGTGTAAATATGTAAAATATGATCTTTTGAAAATAATTGATTCGTGCCATGTATTTATTGAGCTTGTGTGAGCCGAGTAAAACGAGCGAGGGTCCCCTGGGATCGTGTTAAACTTCGAGTTCTACGGATCACTCGGTTGGGTTGTACACTGGGGAGGGCCTGACGAGGACTCTCCGGGGTGTGTACTCCGTATGGGTACAAGGCTAGTACAACTCGGGAGGTTATATTGTGATGATGGTTATGGCATTATATTTCGGAATATTTATGATGGCATTGTGATTTCTGTTGAATATTCATTAGCTGTACATTTTCTGCAATCGTTGTACTTGCACCAGTATTCTTGCTGACCCCTTCGGGGGTGGATATATTTGTTGTATATCTAGGTTCAGGTCCAGTAAGGGAGCCAGCACAGGGTGGATATGAGTTTGGTGGGCAGCCTTGATATCGCATATTATTCCGAGTTGATGGTCGTATTGTTAAAGTCATGTTTGTGTTTTGGTTTTGTACTCGCGCGGGTACTGTCATGTGTTGTCATTGAGTTGTTTTTATTGTGGATGGTGCGGTTATATCCGCTGTGGATTGTTGTATCAGTTGCGATCCTTCCGCATAAGGTGTTATTCGGTTTTGTAATTTATGTCGTGTTGAAAACAGTTTGTCATTTTACTAAGTGAACGTTGTGGTTTGTTTATTTTAATGAGTTTTATGTACATTAGCCTGGTAGGTTCTTCAGAAGAGAATCTACGGCACTGTAATGTCACCGTATATTTCGGGGGTGTTACAGAATATGGTATTAGAGCCAAAGGTTTATGGTAGGCTGTCGGTGTTTTTGGTCTGTTAAATTGAGTCAGTTGTTGTCTACGATATCATTGGCATGCTACCACCTCGTGTTGCCTATGCTGGAAGACTCTTCGGATGTTGGTTGTTTCTTTCCTTCAGAAATAATTATTTTAATATTGTGCAATCTATTATTGTAATCGTTTCCTTATTGAACCATTCTTATTCCTCAGTATGCCGAGAGGTAGAGCTATCCGCCAATGGGGTCGTGGCCGAGGCCGTGTTAGAGTAGTAGTGTTTGAATCCGAGAGGTCTGTTTCAGAATCGGCATCTCATTCTGCGACTAGATCAGACCCGATCCCTTCGGGAGGTTCAGACGGAGGTTCGGAGGCCGAAGAACCTAACGTTCTACAACAAGTCGTCACACAGGTGCACCGACTGGCCCAAGTGGTGCAGAATATTAATACTGGTAGGACGATTGAAGATCGGTGGCTTCAGGAAGTTATGAAGATGAACCCTCCCAGATTCGATGGTTCCGGAAATGAGAACAACTGGGATCATTGGTTAGTCGAGCTGGAAAAGATCTTTAACGGTATTGGCTGCCCTGAAGCCAAAAGAGTCCCGATTGCTCAATATCTGACGGTTGATGACTTGTCGGACTGGTGGAGGGCTGTTAAGCCCAGAGACCGTGACGTCACTTGGGAAGAATTTAAGGAACTAATGGAAGCTCATTATTGTCCAGCGCCGGTACAATTAGCAAGAGTCAGTGAATTTTTCAAAGCACAACCCGAGGACGTTCCTATTTCCGAGGCAATCAAGACATACAACAAGCAGTTAGTGTATGTCCAAGATCGAGTTAAAGATGAGATAGACAAGATACTTCACTTCGACACAAGGATGAAGCCGGAGGTCCGAAAGTATATGGCGGGCCTTGGGTGTACTACTTTGAGGGAATATCAGGACAGAGTGCTTGCTTACGAGATGGTGTCAGTTCCGGCTCCTATGGTTTCGAGTGCGAAAACCAAAAATTTCTGGTAGTTTTCGAGGCAGCGGATCGCGTAAACCTCAACCCTCTGTGCAATCTTTCGTTGGTCCTCCGCAACCCAGTGGAGGAGCGCCGAAAGTTTGTTTTAATTATGGAGTTCCTGGCCATATCAATTCCCATTGTTCATCGCGTCCTGTAACTTGTTTCACATGTAGAAAGCCTGGACATCAGGCGTCTTATTGTGAGAGAGCGAGTAGAATCCTTTCTAAGCCATCCCCAGTTCCTGCAGGCACCGTCTCGAGTCATCCAACTACGAGTGTTGGACGTGGTAGAGGCAAGACCGAGCATAAGGATGCATTTAGCATTGGATCAGCCCCACCCCGATTATATAAGATGAGGCGGACTGACGACGTGGGGGATGCAACTACGTCAGGTATTGTTTATATTCGTTCGCACCCGGTAGATGTATTATTTGATTCTAGAGCTACACATTCCTTTATATCATTGTCTTGTGTGAGTCGTTTGGGTCTTATTAGTCTCTCTGCATGTGAACCTTTTGTCGTTGGACTATCGAGTGGGGAAAGGATAGTTGGAGATCGAGAGATTGTCAATTGTCCTGTAACCATCGGTGGTAGATATTGGCCATCTGACTTGATTGTTATTGATATGAAGGGAGAAGATTTAATTATAGGTGATAACTGGTTAGACCATCATGGAGCAGTAATGGATTATCGTCGAAAGATAATTTCGATCATTGATCGGGATGGCGCGGAATATGTTTTTGAAGGACAGAAACCCGGTAGTACTGGGAACATTATTCGAGCCATGAAAGTTGTGAAATTGTTGAACCAAGATTGTATCGGTTATTGGTGTTACGCAATGAAGACAGAAGCTGGCGGAGTTCAATTAGCTTCTATTCCAATTGTGAACGAATTTCCAGATGTATTTCCGGATGATTTGCAGGGATTGCCACCACATCGTGAAGTGGAGTTCGTCATCGAACTAGAGCCCAATGTGGCGCCAATATCCAAGGCACCATACAGAATGGCCCCATCGGAAATGTTAGAATTGAAGAAGCAATTGGGTGAATTGCTGGACAAAGGTTATACTCGGCCTAGTGTGTCGCCATAGGGTGCACCGGTATTATTCGTACGAAAGAAAGATGGATCCTTACGGTTATGTATTGACTATGGTGAGTTGAATAAACTCACTATCAAGAACAAGTATCCGTTGCCAAGAATCGATGATTTATTTGACTAATTACAAGGGGCTACGGTTTTCTCCAAGATCGACTTGAGGTCAGGATATTACCAACTGTGAATTCGAGATTTGGATATCCCCAGGTTGGCATTTCGAACGAGGTATGGACATTACGAATTCGTAGTTATGCCATTTGGTTTAACAAATGCTCCGGCGGCATTTATGCAGTTTATGAACAAAACCTTTATCGAATATCTCGATAAATTTGTGGTGGTGTTTATTGATGATATCTTAATCTATTCCAAAAGTGAGACGGAGCATGCTGAACACTTGAGGATTGCATTGAGTATTTTGAGGGCTGATAAGCTTTATGCTAAATTTTCTAAGTGCGAGTTCTGGTGTAGAGAAGTTGCTTTTCTGGGACACATCATATCAACCGATGGTATTCGGGTAGATCCTTAGAAGGTTGAAGCGGTTTTAGCTTGGGAACCCCCAAGGAATGTTAAGGAAGTTCGGAGTTTCTTGGGGTTAGCTGGTTATTATCGTCGATTTGTCAATGAATTCTTGAAAATTGCTCGACCACTCACCTGACTTTTGCAGAAGACACAAAAATTTGAGTGGAGTGATGAATGTCAGAAGAGTTTTGACGAGTTGAAAAAGCAGTTGACTACGTCACCGATCCTAGCCTTACCGCAAGGAACGAAAGGTTTTGTTATTTATAGTGATGCCTCTAAACAAGGATTGGGGTGTGCGTTGATGCAAAATGAGAGAGTAGTGGCTTATGCGTCTCGACAATTAAAGCCATACGAGATGAATTACCCAACCCACGACCTGGAGCTAGCCGCTGTGGTATTTGCGTTAAAAATTTGGAGGCATTATTTGTATGGTTCTTCTTGTCGAGTGTATACGGATCATAAGAGCTTGAAGTATATATTCACTCAGAAGGAGCTTAATATGCGCCAGCGCCGATAGTTGGAATTGCTTAAAGATTACGATCTTGACATTCTTTACCATCCAGGTAAAGCGAACATCGTTGTCGACGCGTTAAGCCACAAGTCAGTCGTGTTGCAGAAGTTGGAACTACTTACCATTCAACTGAAGCTCAGACGAGAGTTGATTGGTTTGGAAATTGAAGTTTGGCCTCATAGAACTTAAGGATAGTTGCGTTTCCTTGAGATTTCGTCCTCCGTAATGAAAGATATTATGTCCAAACAGTTAGATGATATCTCAATTGTGCATATTCGGGAAGACAGTGTTAAAGGAAAAGCTCCTGGATTCTTAATCGATGAATATGGAGTTCTTCGATTTTGAGGTAGAACTTGTGTACCTAATCGGGATGATCTCAAACAAGTGATTTTGAATGAAGCACATTCTACTTTGTACTCGATTCATCCGGGTATGAGTAAAATGTATAAGGACTTGAAGAAAAATTTTTGGTGGCCGAACCTGAAGAAAGATGTAACGGAGTTCGTGTCGAAATGCTTGACTTGTCAGCAGGTTAAAGCGGAGCATCAGAGATTTGCCGGTAAATTGCAACCTCTACCAATTCCGGAATGGAAGTGAGAAGATGTAGCGATGGATTTTATTGTAGGAATGCCAAAAACGCGAACTGGAGTGAATATGATTTGGGTAATCGTTGATCGGATAACCAAATCCGCACACTTTCTGGGCATTAGAGATACTTGGGGACCAGAGAGGTTGGCTCGGTTATTCATTGCGGAGATTGTGAGACTCCATGGTACCCCAAAAAGTATAGTGTCTGATCGCGATGGGCGTTTTGTGTCACACTTCTGGCAAGCAGTACATCGAGCACTCGGTACCAAACTAAATTTCAGCACCGCTTATCATCCCCAGACAGACGGACACTCGGAGAGAACGATCCAAATGCTGGAAGACATGTTGAGGGCTTGTGCGTTGGATTGGAAAGAAGATTGGGAGACTCATTTACCATTGATTGAATTTGCATACAATAACAGTTGGCATAGTTCGATTGGGATGGCTCCGTTTGAAGCATTATATGGAAGACAGTGTAGATCGCCAATCTGTTGGGATGAACCGTACGAGTTACTTGGAGTAGAACCGGACTTGGTGGTTCAAACACGGGAAAAAGTCGCAATTATTCGGCAAAGGTTGTTGACCACTCAGAGTCGACAAAAGTCATATGCCGACGTCGTCGATCGTTAGAGTTCCAGGCGGGAGACCATGTATTATTGAAAGTATCGCCGACTCGTGGAGTTCTTCGGTTTGGTAAGAAGGGGAAGCTTAGTCCTCGTTATATTAGCCCCTTTGAGATCCTGGACAAGATAGGTGATGTAGTTTATCGATTGGCGTTGCCTCCAACGCTTAGCCATATTCATAATGTATTCCATGTTTCGCAATTACGCAAGTATGTTCCCGATCCCAGCCATGTTATTGACTATCAAGAGATTGAAGTTAATGAAGATGTCACATATGAAGAACAACCGGTATCCATACTGGAGTGCCGAGTGAAACAGTTGCGATGGAAAGTGATTCTGTTGGTTAAGGTCCAATGGTCTAAACATGGAGTTGAGGAAGCCACCTGGGAGACCGAAGAAAATATGCGTGCCCGTCACCCTAAGCTTTTTGAATCTTAAGTTTCGGGCCGAAACTTCTTTTTAGGGGGTAAGGGTGTAATAACCGTGTATTTTGCGTGTCGTTTTGGATTTATCTTGCTATATTGTGACTAATTGAATTTGAGGGACATGAGGACTATTATTGGTATATTCATGGTTGATAATCATGGAATTTGGTGATTTTCAGATTTTGTTCGTTTTGGCCGATTTTAGTGAATTTTATGCTGGAAGCAACAGTAGCATGCGCTAGACCGTATTTCTAGCGCACGCGATCAGCGGGTAAGTAGCGCACGCTACCCTTGTGAGTAGCGTACGCTAGGCCTGCTGGGCAGTGAGGCCTGGAGAGTTTACTGGACTCTGGAGTGGGGCGTTAGCGCACGCTATGGTCATACTCACGTACGCTATTTCATCACTCTAGCGCACGCTGAGTCGGCAGGGCAGTGAGGACAGATTGTTATGGACTGCGGGCGATAGCAGGTAGCGCATGCTATGTTCCGGGTTTAGCGCGCGCTAGTCATGCTCGATAACGCACGCTAATATTTCTGGGTAGCGCGTGCTACCGAAGTCAGATAGTAGGTTCTGTACTGCCTGTCTAGCCCGTTAGCGCATGCTTATTTTTAGCCTTAGCGCGCACTAGTTTCTCCCCAGTATATATACGCTGGGCATGTTCTTAAATCATCATTTTCATTCCCTTCTTCTCCTTCTCCGGCGGCTGAGCAGTCTTGGGCATAGAAAGTGCAGATTTTGGTCGGATTTCTTCATCCAACAATAACTTTGAGTTCCTAACACCAAGTTATCAACATTTCATCAACTTTCACCGTCCAAATCAAGGTAAAATCCGCTGGAACCCTAGTTCTTCATAATTTGGAGTTTTTGTTGAGATCTTCGATTTTAATCTAGTTTATCTCAGATTTGTGCTAGATTATGATGTTGTAATCATAATCCTTCGTTTTTCTCCAAGATTCGCGGTTTAAATCCTTAATTATCCTCCGTAGTATGGATTCGAGCTATGTTGTCCTCGTAGTGTTTGAATAAAGGTCCCTAAGGGCAAAACTTAGGGTGAATCCTTCCGTTTTCATAGTATGGTATTTGATTCGGTATTTTGTTGAACTAGGATCGAATCGTTGAAGGGGTTCGGACCGTACATCTTTCCGTTCATTATTCTCGTATCGTTTCCAACCAAGGCAAATACCTTGATTGCGTTTATTGTACTTCGTGTGAATATGTAAAATATGATCTTGAGAAAATAATTGATTCGTGCCATGTATTTATTGAGCTTGTGTGAGCCGAGTAAAACCAGTGAGGGTCCCCTGGGATCCTGTTAGACTTCGAGTTCTACGGATCACTCGGTTGGGTTGTACACTGGGGAGGGCCTGACGAGGACTCTCCGGGGTGTGTACTCCGTATGGGTACAGGGCCAGTACAACTCGGGAGGTTATATTGTGATGATGGTTATGGCATTATATTCCGGAATATTTGTGATGGCATTGTGATTTCTGTTGAATATTCATTAGTTGTACATTTTCTGCAATCGTTGCCCTTGCACCAGTATTCTTGCTGACCCCTTCGGGGGTGGATATATTTGTTGTATATTCAGGTTCAGGTCCAGTAAGGGAGCTAGCACAGGGTGGATACGAGTTTGGTGGGCAGTCTTGATATCGCGTATTATTCCGAGTTGATGGTCGTATTGTTAAAGTCATGTTTGTGTTTTCGTTTTGTACTCGCGCGGGTACTGTCATGTGTTGTCATTGAGTTGTTTTTATTGTGGATGGTGCGGTTATATCCGCTGTGGATTATCGTATCAGTTGTGATCCTTCCGGACAAGGTGTTATTCGGTTTTGTAATTTATGTCGTGTTGAAAACAGTTTGTCCTTTTACTAAGTGAATGTTGTGGTTTGTTTATTTTAATGAGTTTTATGTACATTAGCCTGGTAGGTTCTTCAAAAGAGAATCTACGGCACTGTAATGTCACCGTATATTTCGGGGGTGTTACACCTATTACAGTAAAAACACGCATAGTCGAAAAATAGAAAATAAACACACAACGATCCGCGAGGGTAACCACGAAGAACTCCGACCACGCCGAAATTCTCGAAAAACACACTAGGCATATCCGTGTCCTTTCGGAGCAGAGACCAAACTCGATCCCCAAACCTTTTAGCTACCGTCTCGCAATGCACGCTCGGTGTCCCAAATGACCGCAATCGAAACAGCTGACCAACGGTAAACGACAATTCTTCACGGTACGAGATCAGACAACAACAATCGGACAACCACGATTGAACAATAATGATCGCACAACAACTATTGAACAACAATGATCGAACAACAACGATCAAACAACAACGATCGAACAACAATGATCAGACACCAACAACCGAACAACAAGGATCGAACAGCAACGATCGAACAACAATGATCGAACAACAACGATCAAAAAAAAATGAACGACCAACAACGATCGAACAACAATGATCGAGCAACAATGATCGAACAACAACGATCGAATAACAACGATCGAACAACGACTCCGAAGTTCACACTTCAACTCAAGATATTAAAAGAACTTCTAGGAACTAAAAGACGTTAATTTCAAACAAGGTTCACAAGAATCGAACCGAACTCGGAAAACTAACAACGATAAATAGATTGATCCGAAACAAGGTCACAACCCGTTCGAATGATAACAACCGAGATACCGAACAAGTTCAGAAAGTATCAACAAACACGAGCGAGTTGATAAAATTGAGAAAGAAAAAATGCAGAAGTCAAAAATAAAACGGGTATTACATTCAACCTCTCTTAAAAGAAGTGTCGTCCCCGAGACTCACAACAACGAAAGCAAGGTTATAACACAACAAGCATCTGACAGAAACATCTTTCAAGGGCCTCTCAGAGCCGATCCTGATATCTGTGCTGAAGTCTGTGCCCCGGAAGGCTCGGTAACCAACTCGCAAAACTGGATGCTGTGTCCCTCGAGTCCACACTTATATCACATTACTGGCGAGAAGGGCAATTTGTATGTACATGTCCCGGCACATTATAGATGAAGCACCTCGGCATACCGAATATACAACTGCTAGGTACAATGGAACATAACATCGCAAAACAACATACCGGAGATACCAGTCCAGCACAACATATCAACGTAAGGCAACAAATAGTAACAGGACAAAATCTCCACTCCGGGTAATTGCACGAATGCAAAAACAACCACTGCAACAAACGGAACTTGCAGTCATAAACGAATCACATACAACAATGCTAAATGTACATAAGTACACGCATGAAACAACAACTATGAAATCATACACTCGTCGATATAGAATCACGAAATACGAAGGATTATACTCAGATCGAAATACAACATATGCTATTTCACAAGGTTCAAATACAGATAAAATACACATCAGATATTCAGGTATTACAATATATATATATATATATATATATATATATATATAAAGGGTTGAGTTGTTTGATAGTTGGGTCATATTTAATTGTTAAGTTGGGCTTTAATTATATAAGTTCAAGCCTTAGGAATTTTATTAGATTGAGTCTTGGCTCATTACTTGTTTTAGCATTTTACTTTGAGTAATTATGCGTGCCTAATATTAACTTATGTGTGTATAATTTTGAAATTAGGGAATTAATAATTAATTGATTGAAATATTCAAAAATTAAAGTACTCACGAAGAATTTTTATTCATAACGAAAGCATATTAGTTACAACTACGTTTGTTAAGTATAATGTCCGCAGGATTATTGTGGAGTTTTATATCCTCCCCTCCTTCAAAGAATTTGGTACCCAAATTCCTTTTCAAATAGCTCAGGAGAAGATGACTTCATCTCGTCTTCAGTCTCCCAGGTAGCGTCTTCCTCTAGATTGTGATTCGACCAGACGACTTTGATTAAGGGAATTTGCTTCCTTCTCAATTCGCGCACTTGCTGATCGAGGATTTTGATTGGCTTCTATTCATAAGTTAAGTTCTGCTTGATTGGCGGAATATCAGTAGTAAGAAGATGAGTTAGGTCTGGATGATGCTTCTTCAATATCGAGACATGAAAGACATCGTGCATTCCATTAAGGTTGGTTGGTAACTCCACGCGATACGCCCGTTGTCCAATTCGTTCAATGATCTTGAATGGTCCGTCGTATCTAGGACTAAGTTTCCCTCCTTTACTCGATGTGATACATCCCTTTTGTGGGGATAACCTTAAAAATACTTGATCTCCTTCCTCGAACTTTAAATCCTTCCTCCACTGATCGGCGTAACTCTTTTGTCTACTTTGAGCTGTGCGGATCCTATCTTTAATCAATTGCACTTTTGTAACATCCCAAAAAGGCGGCCATTACAATGCCGTGGACCCCACACTGGGACCCATCAGGCGATACCTTATTAAATACGCAATACTTGTGATACCGAACCACAATGAGTAGTACTTACTCCGATTAGGAGTTTACAGTAATATGGCCAACGGCCTTGTTATACACAGGATCCAAAATACAAGTATAAATCATATGGAGATGGAATATAACTTAAATAACAATACATTCGGTCAAAAATTTAATTAAAGCGGAAAGATAACATTACACAGCTTGAACATAACCGGACAACAAAAGACTTGGGCCCCCCGAACTAGTATCCTTCGAACCCTTCGCCGTCACCATGATCTTCCTGTGCCTTGCCTTTGCCTCAACCTAAAATACAACACAAGTATTTCGCCCAACACAGGGTCAGATATACATGATAAATGATTTGTCAGGACATTATATGTAACGCCCCAACTTTCTAGGGTAATTATTGGGGAAAAATAAATAAATGGTAAATTTGACAAAAATAATTTTCTTTGAGAATATTAAAATTCTCGCCTACAAAGTCGAGTCGCTACACTGACATACAATTTAATACCATCAAATAAGGTAACATTTCATCATAGATACGAGGTAAAAATTTGCGGCGGAAGAATAATTCATAATTTATAAATTTCAAATCGAAGTTTCCCCAAATGAGGTCCAAAACATTTGACATAACGGAAAAAAACATCATATAATAAATCCCCTTTCATATGCCCTCTCGGCTCGCTCCTTCGTCCATCTGGCTCGGTTCCACCTGCGGGTTCAATAAAGGTGGGGGTGAGCTTCCTTCAGCTCGTGGAAATTACACTGATCACAGTAATATACAATCTCATGGAAAGCATAACATGAAAAATCTATCATATTTTTCCTCAACGTAAATGCATACTCACAATATTACGTATAGCATGAATCGAGCACGCATATCACAAATATTGAGGTTGCGCAGGTGCCCCCGCAACAACATCAAACATAAACACAATACCACACATAACATCAATCGAGTACGCATGTGAATATTGAGGTTGTGCACGTGTGCCCACAACAACATATATCTTAAGATAGCCTCTTACACGAATACAGGTTGGCCTGATTTACAACGTGCATCATAATTTTAAACATGAATAGAATATCACATATACAGTCCAATTAAAGCAATTAAAGTGATAGTGAAAATTCTCACCTAATTAAATGATGATGTCTGACTTGAAATGAAGATGCTCGACTCACAGTCCTAAGCCCGTAAATCCTCGATAAAGTCTACATACAATAATAATTATTATTATTATTATTATTATTATAATCCTTACAATTTATTATTTATATAATAAATGAAAAGATATGAATATCACTATATAATAACTGAAATAAATTATAATTGCTTATTAATATTAATCGAAGAATTAATATTATAGATGAGTGAAATTAAAATATTTATGCAATAATTTCGTATTAGTTATTAATATTAATTGAAAGTCAACATTCTAATGTTTTGGGTCAAAATAGGACTGGAAGTGAATTTTAGAAGTTGACTCGGGTCAAATCGTAAAAGTTGAGAAGCTGACTGGGTTAAAAACCGAAGTAAATGGAAGTCTGGGATTAAATTGAAAGTTTCTGAAAACTGGGAGGACTAAATTGCAAAGCCCTAATTTTTAGCGGGTATATAAACCCTATCCTTACCATCAGCCGACAGAACTTCATTCTTCACTTTCCATTACCGCCCCACCCCCCTCTCGGTCCTCTCTATCTTTCTAAAAGAAAAATCATCTTCTCTCGAAACTCTTCTTTCTCTAACTGCTCGGCCGCAACAAAAAACCTGCTTAATCCCCCACTCTATCCTATACATACACCGAAAACACACACACCGTCTCAATAGCTGATGCACAACATGCGATCGGATTGCGGCGGACAAAAAGGGTGCAAATCGATGGTGGTTCGGCTCAGGTGCAACAGCGCAAGGTCTGGGTTTCTGCCCTCTAGTAACCGGCGGCGGCGGCGGACTACAAGGCGGCGACAGTCAGGAACTCAGGTACGGATTTTGATATTTTTGATTAAGGATCGGGTTTCTGGGGGTCTGAAGGTAATTCGGGCTCGGGCAGTGGGTTCGGCCCACTTCCGAAAAATTGAAACGGGTAGGGTTCGGATTTCTGGCCTTGGGTCTGAAACGGGTTGAAAAGGTAAGTCTGTCTTGATATTGAATTCTGGTTTGTGAGTTCATATTCAGAGTGAATGAACTCGGTTGAGTTTTGGTTTTGATTTTCTGTTTCGGTTTATGGGTTTAAGGATTTTTTTTTTTTGAACATAGGCAAAGCAAGTGACGGTTTCAGGCCAGTAGATGTGATATCGGCCTCGGCACGGATTTGGGTTGATGAATTCAGGCAGGTCACGGTTTATAGTGTTTTGATTATTAGATTTTTCTTTCTTCTTTTATTCTTGATATGGGTATCGATATTAGTATTGATTGCAGATGAATTCTTAACCAACCAGAAGGATGATAAAACTCAGAATCGAATGGAGAAATCTAAGCTTTACATTTTACCTCGTAAGATTGAACGGAAAAATCGGATGAAACGCTACTGGAAATTGATCAGATGACAAATTTGATCGGATCCTCTTGTTCTCTGCTCCTTAGTTTGTAGAAGAAAAATACTTGCAGCTCTGTAGATCAAATCTTCAGACTTGCCCAAGCGGGAATTACACTAGCAACTCCTGCTTCAATGGGACTTCTCGGTTGCAAATGCAGTTTTTCTTCTCCTTCCTCTTGTATCGTAAATTTTTCTGTATTGTATTATATTTTCTCTTTTTTTTTTTGTTTTCTGGATGTTTGATGGATTTTTGTAAAGGATTTCTGCACTGCAGAATTTTTTATTTATAATTGTAGATTTTTAACTGTTTTAGTTGAATTAGGTTTGTGAAGGAACGATGATTGCACCAGAATAATTAATTGTAGTTTAGTCATAGTTTGGTTAAATTAAGAAACATGGTTAAAAATTAAATAGTATAATAATAATACTGATAGTAGTAAATATAGAATAACAATTAATTGGTAATAAAAATCTGAAAATAATACGGATAATAATAATGATATTAATATTTAATAAAATGATATTAATAATATTATTAGTAATAATAATAATAATATTATTAATAATAATAGTGTTAGTATTATACTTGAATAATTTATAACACTGTTATAAAATAAATGATGACCACTTGAATATATATGACAAAATAATTCGGGCTAGGACTTGTGATACGTCGAAATAAATATTCATGATCCTCTAAATAAAATTAAATGAAATGAAATACAACGATAATATCATTATAAATAATAATATTACAGTATGAAAATGACGGGTATTACATCCTACCCCTCTTAGAAAAATTTTCGTCCTCGAAAATAAATGACATACCTCGATTGAAGAAATTCGGATAACGAGCTTGAAGTTCTTCCTCGCTCTCCCAAGTGGCTTCATCTTTACTGTGGTTACGCCATTGGATCTTGACAAACACCTTCTCTTTGTTCCTCAACTGTCGAACTGATTGGTCGAGAATTAGTTCTGGCTGTTCTTCATAAGTAAGATCTTTGTTCATCTCCACAGCGGTATGATTGATGACGTGGCTGGGATCGTGCACATACTTCCTCAACAATAATACGTGGAAGACATTGTGCACAGCTAAAAGTTCTGGGGGTAAAGCCAAACGGTAAGCTAACTCTCCAATCCGTTCAAGAATTTCAAACGGTCCAATGTATCTCGGCCTCAACTTGCTCCTTGGGCCAAAACGAACAATTCCCTTGGTAGGAGATACCTTCAGGAATACTTTGTCGCCAACACATTATTCGAGATCTTTCCTATGCTTGTCGGCATAAGACTTCTGACGATCATGTGCTATCTTGATCCTCTCACGAATCTTATCCACCACACCAACTGTCTGTTCGATCATCTCGGGACCCAAAATTCTCCTTTCACCTACCTCATCCCAATACAGTGGTGACCGACACTTCCTACCGTATAAGGCTTCATAAGGTGCCATACCGATCGTCGACTGATAACTGTTGTTGTAAGCAAATTCTACCAATGGCAATATTCGTTCCCAATTATTTCACATATCTAACACACATGCGCGCAACATATCCTCAAGGATCTAGATGGTCCTCTCGGATTGACCGTCAGTCTGAGGATGATAGGTCGTACTAAAATTTAACTGCGTTCCCAAGGCTTCTTGCAAACTCTCCGAAAACCGCGATGTGAACCGAGTATCCCTGTCGGATACTATAGAGACTGGCACTCCATGAAATTTAATAATCTCACGGATGTAAAGTTGAGCATACTGATCCATTCGAAAATTCATCTTAACTGGGATAAAATAAGCTGACTTTGTGACTGGGTCCACAACAACCCAAATAACGTGGTTTCCTCTTTCCGTTCAAGGCAAACCTACCACAAAGTCCATCGTAATGTGTTCCTATTTTCATTCCGGAATATGAAGTGATTTAAGTAATCCAAAGGGGCGCTGGTGTTCTACCTTCACTTGTTGACAAACTATACAATTTCTGACAAAGTCTGCCACATCTCTTTTCAAACCTTCCCACCAAAATGTTCCTTAAGGTCTTGGTACATCTTTGTACTCCCAGGGTGTGCTGTATATGAAGTACTATGTGCCTCCTTCAATATCGCTTCTCTCAACTTGTCAACATTGGGCACATAAATCCTCCCTTCATAGTACATTGTGCCATCCTCGGATACACTGAAACCCTTATCCTCACCTGAAAGAGTACGTTCTTTCATCTTGACCAAGAAGTCGTCTTGTTCTTGACCTTCTTTGATCTGTTCCCTCAAGGTTGGTTGTACCACCAAACTAGCCAATAACGACTCAACTGGGTTCGATGGTGTATCCATCTCAAGGTTCATCCTTGCAAATTCTTTGACCAAGCTTTTCTCTTTGGTCAACAAACAAGTTAGGTCTCCTCTCGCCTTACGGCTCAGTACATCAGCAACTACATTTGCTTTACCAGGGTGGTAATGAATTGTATAATCGTAGTATTTGACCAACTCAAGCCAACTGTGCTGCCTCATATTTAATTCCTTTTGTGTGAAGATATATTTCAGACTTTTGTGGTCTGTATAAATTTCACACTTATCTCCATACAGGTAATGTTTCCAAATCTTCAAGGCATGAACTACCGCTGCTAATTCCAAATCATGAGTAGGGTAGTTTAACTCGTGCGGTTTCAACTATCTCGAAGAATAGCCAACTAACTTTCCCTCTTGCATCGATACACATCCCAAGCCCTGCTTGGATGCATCACTGTAGATGACGAACTCTTTCGTCGGATCGGGAATCGTCAAAACTGGTGCAGCAGTCAATTTTCGTTTAAGCTCTTGGAAACTCTTTTCGTATTTCTCATTCCACAAGAAAACTTCTCCCTTTCTAGTCAATCTAGTCATTGGTGCAGCTAACTTCGAAAATCCCTCGATAAATCTTCGATAATAACCGGCTAATCCCAAGAAGTTACGAACTTCATTTGCATTACTCGGTACTTTACAATCATTGACTGCTTCTACCTTAATCGGGTCAACCTCAATTCCTTTAGAATTGACCACATGTCCCAAAAATGCAACTCGGTTAAGACAGAATTCACACTTGTTGAACTTCGCATACAACTTCTCCTTGCGCAGTATTCCCAATACTGTTCTAAGATGCTGCTCATGTTCAACCTTGGTCTTTGAATATACAAGTATGTCATCTATGATCACAATGACAAACTTATCCAAATAAGGTTGAAAAACATGGTTCATGAGGTCCATGAATACCGCTGGCGCATTAGTCAAACCAAATGGCATCACTATAAACTCATAGTGTCCATATCGAGTTCGAAATGCTGTCTTTGGGATATCATCATTCTTAATCCTCAGCTGGTGATATCCGGATCTCAAATCTATTTTCGAGAATACTCCCGAGCCTCCAAGTTGATCGAATAGGTCCTCTATTCTAGGAAGTGGATATTTATTCTTTATCGTGAGTCGATTAAATTCACGATAGTCTATGCACATCCTCAAACTTCCGTCCTTTTTCTTCACGAAGAGTACTGGCGCACCCCATGGTGAAACACTCAGTCGGATAAATCCAGAGTCGAGTAGTTCCTGGAGTTGTACTTTCAGCTATTGCAATTCCTTAGGCGCCATCCTATAAGGAGCTTTCGATATTGGTGCCGCTCCCGGCACAAAATCAATCGAGAACTCAACTTGACGACTTGGCGGTACTCCGAGCAAGTCTTCGGGAAAGACGTCTGGATACTCCTTGACGATAGGTACGTCAGCTACCGTCTTCTCCGAAGTTGTTTTCCCCATCACATTCACCAAGAATCCTTGGCAACTACGCTTCTTCAACATCTTCACAGCTTTCATGGCTGAAATCACCTTCGGGATACTAGAGTGTCTTACTCCCTTGAATATGGTCTTGACATCATCAGACGGACATAAAGTTACTCTCTTCTCAGAGCATTCGACTACATCTCTATGCTTGTCCAACCAATCCATACCCAAAATGACATCAAAATCGCTAAGTTCAACTATGTACAAGTTGGCTAAGAAGCTATGTTCGTTAATATCTATCTTCACATTGTTAATTATCGAGTCTACACACACTACTCCCCATCGTCACTGCTAATAATCTCTATAACAGGAATAGGGGGTCGCGGCTCAATCCACAAAGTGACTTCATCTCCAGACTCGATATCTGCCATCAACACGTCCTTCATATTTTCGGCGAGATCCATCTTTGAGCTTTCATCGAGAACTTCTTCTGGATCTTCCTCTGGATCTTCTTTGGGATCCTCCTCCAAGTCTTCCTCATCCGTAGAGTCGGCATCCCAATTTGCAGCTGGAATATCCTCTCTATGCATACAAATCTAATAGGCGTCCATCGACGAACTGGAAATCATCTGCGGCCTATCTCTCTTCTAGCGATCTCTTGATGGCCTTTTTCCAAAGCCGGAAGATGCAACAACTCCAGTCTTTGGGTAACTTCTCCATCAGGTGCTCTAGCTGTCGCGTGACGGAACCTTGTTTCCCAAATTGCAGCCACTTACTCAGCCTATTAATGACATAGTGTGGTGCATTTTCTGGTAAACTAGGATCGTCCCACCAGTCTTTGCGTGCTAGAAGACGCGAGTCAAAAGTAGCTGGGACCTTCTTACGTGGCGTCATCCTAGGTTTGGCCATTCTAACAGTTCGTAGATACATAAATAATTATGTAACAAAAATGAAATGACATATGCATGAATAATGACTTAAACTTGGTACCTTTAACGGAGTGACGAAGTGGCGAAGGTGATAGCATATGATACTTTTACATTTTAGCGAGTCTACAGAAAGGTAAAACCTCGCTCTGATACCACTATGTAACGCCCCGACTTTCTAGGGTAATTATTGTGGAAAAAATAAATAAATGGTAAATTTGACAAAAATAATTTTCTTTGAGAATATTAAAATTCTCGCCTACAAAGTCGAGTCGCTACACTGACATAAAATTTAATACCATTAAATAAGGTAACATTTCATCATAGACACGAGGTAAAAAATTGCGGCGGAAGAATAATTCATAATTTATAAATTTCAAATCGAAGTTTCCCCAAATGAGGTCCAAAACATTTGACATAACAAAAAAAAACATCATGCAATAAATCCCATTTCATATGCCCTCTCGGCTCGCTCCTTCGTCCATCCGGCTCGGTTCAACCTGCGGGTTCAATAAAGGTGGGGGTGAGCTTCCTTCAGCTCGTGGAAATTACACTGATCACAGTAATATACAATCTCATGGAAAGCATAACATGAAAAATCTATCATATTTTTCCTCAACGTAAATGCATACTCACAATATTACGTATAGCATGAATCGAGCACGCATAACAGGAATATTGAGGTTGCACAAGTGCCCCCGCAACAACATCAAACATAAACACAATACCACACATAACATGAATCGAGCACGCATGTCAATATTGAGGTTGCGCAGGTGTCCCCACAACAACATAAATCTTAAGATAGCCTCTTACACGAATACAGGTTAGCCTGATTTACAATGTGCATCATAATTTTAAACATGGATAGAATATCACATATACAGTCCAATTAAAGCAATTAAAGTGATAGTGAAAATTCCCACCTGAATAAATGATGATGTCTGACTTGAAATGAAGATGCTCGACTCACAGTCCTAAGCCCGTAAATCCTCGATAAAGTCTACATATAATAATAATAATAATAATAATAATAATAATAATAATAATAATAGTGCTCCTCTCACACCCTTAGTCAAACCAGGTGGGGGTATCCGTCCTATTGCTGTTGGGACTGTTTGGAGGCGGTTAGTTTCCAAGGTTTGTACATCCATGATTGGCCATTCTTCAGACAGTTATTTAGATGATTTACAATTTGGTGTTGGGGTATCGGGAGGAGGGGAGGCTATTCTTCATGCAGTGAATCGGTTGGTTGAGGATCGTGGGAGTGATGTTGGTCTTTCTATGTTGTTGGTTGATTTTAAAAACGCTTTCAACATGGTGGATCGGGCTGTTATGTTGCATGAGGTTCGGCTTCATTTTCCGGCTATTTCACAGTGGGTGGAATTCTGTTACTCTAGTCCCGCCAGATTATATTATGGTGAGCATACTCTTTGGTCTCATCAAGGTGTGCAACAAGGTGATCCGCTTGGGACTCTTCTTTTTGCTTTAGTGTTACATCCCCTGGCATGTAAGATTAGAGACTCTTTTAACCTTTCTTTTCGAGCATGGTATCTGGATGATGGTACTATTATTGGAGATACTTTGGTTGTGGGTAAGGTTTTAGATTTGATCATGATGGATGGACCTAGTCGTGGCTTACACCTCAACGTTGATAAAACTGAGGTCTTTTGGCCAAAGGAAGACCCCAGAAGCAGATATGCGGGTGTGTCCCCCCCCAATATTTCTCGCCCCTTGCATGGTGTTAAATTATTGGGTAGGCCTGTTAGCGTGGATTTTGAGTTTGGTAGTAAGCTTGTTTTGAAAAGGGTGGCTAAAACCATTGATCTTATGGATGTTGTTGCTAAACTTAACGACCCCAATGTGAGTTGTTGCTACTCCGTGCATGTGCAGTTATTTCCAAGTTGTATTTTTCCATGCGCACATGTTCCCCCAGGGTCTTTGAGTGTGCTCAGGTTTCTTTTGATGCGGCACTTCGTTCTTTATTGGAACATATTGTCACTGCTTCTGGGCCTGGTTTTGGTGATTGGCAATGGAGACTTGCCACCCTTCCCTTTGCCTTTGGGGGGCTTGGTGTATATTCTGCAGGTGATGTCTTGAAATATGCTTTTATTGCGTCTAGACTTCAATCTTCTAGCTTACAGACTAAGCTTCTCCTTAGTTCTGGTATTGTTACTGCTGGTCCCTCCTTTGATGATGCTTTATGTACTTTTAATATGGATATGGATATTGACCTTTTGAGTAACCCAAGCGAGGTCGCTGCCCCCAAACTCATGAAGAAATTGGCAGATATATATTTCGATCGGGTTACCCAAAATGTTGAATCTACCTTCCATCTATCTCCTCGATAGATGGCTTTATGGAGCTCACTAACGGAGGATCATACTTCAGATTGGCTTAGGGTGGCTCCTATATCTGGATTGGGACAAACTATGAATGCCCGGACATACCGTTGTGTGTTGTGCTATCGGCTGGGTGTTCCTCTTTTCACTGTTCAGGTACCGTGTTCAGCCTGTTCTAGGGTTTTTACTGGAGATATTTATGGGGATCACGTGGTTTCTTGTGCGGGTATTGTTGGCATTAAACATCGACATAACATTGTGCGTGATGTTCTTGTTGATATATGCTCTCGGTCCGGGATTTCAGCTCGTAAGGAGGTGGATATTGGGCTTTATGGTGACAGGGACAGATCCTTACGCCCTGCTGATATATTACTTTACTCTTGGGATGGTGGGCTTGATGTTTGTGTTGATCTTACGGGATCCTCGCCCTTGACGCAATCTGGTATGATTGATTTTATGCCAGGTCGTGCGGTTATTGAAGCCGCACAACGTAAACGTGTCAAGTACGAGGCTAAATGCGTGGATATCGGATATGGGTTCCTCCCCTTTTCTTTCTCCTCTTTTGGAGAACTTGAGAAAGACGCAGTAACCCTTCTAAAGCGTATTCGACGTTTCTCTACGACTCAAGACATTGGAGCTCGAGCTGCGGTTCATATTTTTAATAGGATTAGTTTTGCTATTGCTAGAGGGGTGGGGGACCAGTTGGTTTCTCAGATCCCCACTAATTTCTTGTAAAATCCTATTAATTTTTAATAATAATTATTATAATTATAATAATAATAATAATAAGTGAAAAAAATAATAATAATAATAATAATTATAATCCTTACAATTTATTATTTATATAATAAATGAAAAGATACGAATATCACTATATAATAACTGAAAATAAATTATAATTGCTTATTAATATTAATCGAAGAATTAATATTATAGATGACTGAAATTAAAATATTTATGCAATAATTTTGGATTAGTTATTAATATTAATTGAAAGTCAACATTCTAATGTTTTGGGTCAAAATAGGACTGGAAGTGAATTTTAGAAGTTGAGAAGCTGACTGGGTTAAAAACCGAAGTAAATAAAAGACTGGGGTTAAATTGAAAGTTTTTGAAAACTGGGAGGACTAAATTGCAAAGCCCTAATTTTTAGCCGGTACATAAACCCTATCCTTACCTTCAGCCGACAGAACTTCATTCTCCACTTTCCATTACCGCCCCACCCCCCCTCTCGGTCCTCTCTCTCTTTCTAAAAGAAAAATCATCTTCTCCCGAAACTCTTCTTTCTCTAACTGCTCGGCCGCAACAAAAAACCTGATTAATCCCCCACTCTATCGTATACACACACCGAAAACACTCACACCGGCTCAAAACCTGATGCACACCACGCGATCGGATCGCGACGGACAAAAAGGGTGCAAATCGACGGTGGTTCGGCTCAGGTGAAACAGCGCAAGGTCTGGGTTTCTGCCCTCTAGTAACCGGCGGCGGCGGCGGACTACAAGGCGGCGACAGTCAGAAACTCAGGTACGGATTTTGATATTTTTGATTAAGGATCGGGTTTCTGGGGGTCTGAAGGTAATTTGGGCTCGGGCAGTGGGTTCGGCCCACTTCCGAAAAATTGAAACGGGTAGGGTTCGGATTTCTGGCCTCGGGTCTGAAACGGGTTGAAAAGGTAAGTCCGTCTTGATGTTGAATTCTGGTTTTTGAGTTCATATTCAGAGCGAATGAACTCAATTGAGTTTTGGTTTTGATTTTCTGTTTCGGTTTATGGGTTGAAGGGTTTTTTTTTGAACATAGGCAAAGCAAGCGACGATTTCAGGCCAGTAGATGTGATATCGGCCTCGGCATGGATTTGGGTTGATGAATTCTGCACTGCAGAATTTTGTATTTATAAGTGTAGATTTTTAAGTGTTTTAGTTGAATTAGGTTTGTGAAGTAACGATGACTGCACCAGAATTATTAATTGTGGTTTAATCATAGTTTGGTTAAATTAAGATACATGGTTAAAAATTAAATAATATAATAATAATACTGATAGTAGTAAATATAGAATAACAATTAATTGGTAATAAAAATCTGAAAATAATAAAGTTAATAATAATAATATTAATATTTAATAAAACGGTATTAATTATATTATTAGTAATAATATTAATAATAATAATAGTGTTAGTATTATACTCACTACCAAAAATCAGACTTTAGCCGATGACTTAAAGTGGTCGGCTAAACCCGAAAGTCGTCGGCTAATCATGCCAGCCGTAGGCTAAAAAACCGTCGGTCGATATTCGTCGGCCAAGGTTTAGCCGACGACTTTTGTGCATTCGTCGGCTAAAGTTTAACGTTTAGCCGACCACTACTACACGGTCGTCGGCTAAACATGTTGGAAAAAAAAAAATTTAGCCGACGACCTTAACGAGCCCGTCGGCTAAAATCGGTTTTTAAAAAAAAATAGAGTTTAGCCGACGACCGTCTTATAAGTCGTCGGCTAAAACCATATTTAAAAAAAGAAAGTAAATTATTTTAGCCGACGACCGTCTTACAGGTCGTCGGCTAAAACCCTTTTTTAAAAAAAAAAATAACTTACTTTAGCCGACGACCGTCTTATATGTCGTCGGCTAAAACCCTTTTTTAAAAAAATAAATAAATTACTTTAACCGACGACATATAAGACGGTAACACATTCAACAAAAATAAATAAATTACTTTAGCCAAAACCTGTATTTTTTGCACCTGCAATTTTTATACACCAGCTCTCATTATCAACAACAATCAACGCGTAACACATTCAACTAATACCATTAATAATATGCCCAACATTATATGCATCACAACGCACAACACATTCAAGAACATTAATTTCATCAACATACTAGTAGCGTCAATAAAATCACTTACACAATTGTAACACAAATATAAATATACAAGAGTACTACAACAACACAACTACAATCCACTGCCAAAATCATCTAAATGTCGAAATGTAGTAGTAGAAGGATTACCACCATCCCCTAGATCCTCGTCACGAGGCTGTGAAGACGGTCTGTCCAGAAGAGAGAAGGCGGTGGAGCAGTGCTGCAGCCCGGCTGAGTAATGGTCCGAGCCGTCATCATATAGTCCATCATGGCTCGCCTCTCTGGAAACTCTCTAACCGCGACTCGGTCCTCTGCTCGCTCTCATGTAACCGCGTCGAGTCCTCCTTTCATTCTCGGCCGAGCTCCTCTCCGCCCTCAATTGCTCCTCGAGATAGGCGGTCAGTGCATCCCGTCCGCGAGGGCGCTGAAGCCGGGGTATCTTTCAATACATGGTGACCCTCGGCTCCCATCATCTTAGTGCGGTCGACTACCTCTAGGAGGGTAGACGGTACCCCACACCTAGCGAACATAAGGATCGGCTGATCGATCATCGATGGCGAGAATCGAGGTCGGTCTCGCTAAGTCAGGATCTTGCTCCCGAGCAATCTCGGCAAGCATCCTCTGAGACTCCTCCCGCACACGCTCCTAAGTTAATATGAAAATAAATATTTGAATATCAATAAAAGTATGATACAAAGGCATTTATTTTATTACTAAAATAAAATAAAAAAAGAATTATATGCTCCTCGGGACGGTTCGGAAATGCTTTCTGAGTCACGTAGGCAAATGCGTCCAAAGAATCAGACGAAATGGCCTCGTGCGCAACTCTGGCTAACGAAGGGAACCCATCGTGATGGTCGGTCGGACCCGGCCACGATTGGTCGTGTTGGTCAAGCTAGTCGCCTTCAAAAAAATATTATTTAGAATCGAGTTTATATTTAGAATTCAACAAAAATAAAAACTGAAATATTATTATTTTTTATTAAATACTTGCATTTTTTTTAATAAATAAAATACAATATTCATATTTTTATTTTTTTTATGGAAAATAATATTCTAGTTTTTATTTTTATTAAAACAATTTATTTTCCACTTTTGAATAAAAAATTCGAGTTTTTAATATTAATAATATTCGAATTTCAAAAAATACATGAAGTTCCGATTTTTTCTAATTTAAAAAAACCGGAACTTCAAGTATTTTTTATATTCTGAAACATTAATTTAAAAAAATGGAGTTTATATTTAGAATTCAAAAAAATAAAATCTGAAAGAGGAAGAATGAAATGAGGGTATTTTAGTCATACCATGAACTCTGGGTCGCGAAAATGGGCGCGTAGCCACTTCCACTCGTACTCCCGGAACTTGAATTCTTCCGGGGTAGCCTCTCGGGTATCACCCCAGGCTGTCCAGAACATGTGCATCTCATTTTTCCAAGATTTGTACCTACAACACACGTTGCACAACATACATCATTCGTAAGAAAAAAAATACGCAAACAATGTAGATAAAAATTAAATTAAAATGACTTACTTGGTAGACTGCACCTCGTCACACCAAGTACGTAGTAGAGAGTCAGGAATGACAAACCACACCTATGAACAGCATAAATACGCAATAATTTAAAAACATCACATATTGCATTTTCAAGAACTACGTGTTGATTGAAAAACACTTATTAAATATTTATTAACTTACCGACATAGCATTATTCAAAGCATCCTTCACGCACTGCGGCACGTCCCCCCAATCGGGCCACAAAACGGGGACTCTGTCCCGAATGACAAAGCCAACATTACGGCTATATGACACCGCAGCGTCAGAAGACATCACTTGGCCAGTATGCATGCAGAGGAATCTCATAACGGTCATGCTTACTTACGTACGAGTTGAGCGCCAGACCCTTTGCTGGGCCACGAGTCTTCTTCTTTTTCTCCTCCTCCTCGACTACATTTTTCCCCTTCTCCTTCTCCTTCTCCCTCTCTATCTCATCGTACAGTTTCGTCTTCGAAACCCGACAACTCCGCCAAAACATGTTGTCTGGCCAAGACTCGTAGACGTACGCCTCATCAGGGCTAATCAATCGAACGGGAACTCGGGCTCCCGTCTCATCGACCTCTGGAATAGTCGGAACCATCGGAGGCATGAATAGAGTCGGCGGCGGACCATGGGGCACCGCGGACGAGGAACTCCGTACATCTCCTGATGTGTGAGGGCTAGACGTGGGTCGGTGGATGGGAGGCATACGAGTCTCCGGCTGCGAGGGGGTCGGTCGTGGTGTCTGAAAGGATAAACGCCGCGCTAGTGCAGCGGGCTCATCTGTCGCCCTATAAAAATTGTCAGCGTTCATGCCGGTAGCTTCTAGTATCTGGCGGGCACGAACGCTGCTCTGAGATATGTATAGTGTACCGGGATCCGCCTACCTAGAGGCTGCGGAACTCCCCCCGAATCGGGAGTGGTCGACTTTGTCGACTTCTTCCCCAATGCTTTCTTTATTCTATCCATAATCTAAACAAATAAATCAAATTCACAACTCAACACAACAGTTATTATCAATGCCATACCACGTTAATCTTTCGATTAACGCCGGCTATAAAATTCCTTCCTCCTCAAACAAATTCATCAAATATTTCTAAACAAATTCATCAAATAATCTAAACAAATTCATCAAATTCACAATTCAACACAACAGTAATTATCAATGCCATACCACGTTAATCTTTCGATTAACGCCGGCTATAAAATTCCTTCCTCCTCAAACAAATTCATCAAATATTTCTAAACAAATTCATCAAATTCACAATTCAACACAACAGTAATTATCAATGCCATACCACGTCAATCTTTAGATTAACGCCGGCTATACAATCCCTTCCTCCTCAAACAAATTCATCAAATTCACAACTCATTAAACACAAAATAGTGAAAATACTAAATTCATCAAATATTGCATCACAACTCATGAAACAATTTATCTAATTCATCACATAATCTAAACAAATTCATCAAACAAATACAATAAATCAACAAACAAACAAAAAAATAAGGACATGGGTTACCACGGCCGGGCTGGCGGGCGACGGGCGGAGGGTGTCGGGCGGGCGGGCGATGGGACCGGGGCTGGGGGGATGGCGGGCGGAGGGCTGGCGGGCTGGCGGGCTGACGATCGGCTAATCCAGAAGATGGGGCGACGGGACGATCGGCTGGGTGACGATCGGCGGGACGGGGGCTAGGTGACGGGCGGCTAGGTGACGGGCGGTTGGGGCTGGGCGACGGGCGACGGGCGACGGCTAAACCAGAAGAAGAAAATAACAAAAGGGAGGTACGAGAAATGTATAAAAGGTGGGGGTTTAGCCGACGACAAGATCTACGTCGTCGGCTAAAGTTTTTTAAAAAAAAATTTATACTTTAGCCGACGACATATAAGACGGTCGTCGGCTAAACCGTAGCAATGACCCGACTGTAATACCCGGTTGTAATTCAGTCATTATCATTCAGTAATTTCATTCAGTGATTGTCACTCAGTGGATTTTCACTCAATTATAATCATTCATCAATCATGTTCATTCACGTGTTCACCGTTCGGAAAAACTTCGAGTTGTGTATCGTTATTGTTCATTGTTTCAACTTTCCTCATATGAGTTCGACTTTGTTAGATCACCATTAATTTTTGGTAACTCCAAAAATTCTAAATCTTTGCAATATTATAGAGCATCGAGTTAGCTTTCCAATGGTTCAAACGGTGAGTCAATCTGAGTCATGACTAGAGATTTATGGTCGTTTTAGCTCACCCGCTCATTTTTTTCGATTATTGGCGATCATCGCTGACCAAGACTTCATTAGTCGTCCGACACGTCTTGCGTGCACTCGTCCTAAATGCCGATGTTTCACACAGACCCGACCGTGTCGGGCACGGCCGAGTCGAACTCTTCCGAATAAGCGAACCGATCGCTGACACGCCCGACCGTGTTCCGGGACACGGTCGAGTCATGCCGAAGTCATTTGTCGGACGGGTCACTATCGGAAGGCCCTCGCGCGCGGCCGTGTCAGCGGCAGACACGGCCGAGTCCTCGCGGCCAATCAGCAAGGCCGCGACCATGTCAAAGTGACACGGTCGAGTCACCCGAGTCAACTCCTTTAAATTCGTTTTTCAAGATTTCACCCATTTCTCCCTTTTCTTCACCTTCAACCGAGAGAAAGCTTGAGGGAGGGTTTTTCCTTCACAAATCATTTGGGTGTTTGATTTTCTTCATCTCCTTTCGATCGTGAAGCTTAGGATAATCAATCTAACGCGTGTTCTTCGGATTAAAGTACTTGGATCTTCAAAGGTAATATTCTTCAACACCTTGGATTTCGATTTTTGTGTTGAGATATGATGTTTTGGACGCGATTATCATGTTATATGAAGGGATATGTATATGATTATGAGTTTGTATAAGGATTCATTGGATTATTGAGGGATTATTCAAGAACACTTTGAATATCGAGTTGAAATTGGGGTTTTCGATTAATTGTCGTTATAATCACGTTTTCGGATATTCGTCTTGGATTATTAATCATATTGAAGATGTTTTGTTGGTTTGAAACACTTCTTGGGGGATTTGATATTGGTATATTGAGGTTTGATTGTAAACAATCGGAGTTGGCCGCAACGTGTTTGATTTAATGCCTCAATGGACTTAGTTTAATCGTATCGACGTTTTGAGTTCGTTATATTCGTGTTTGATTCGTATATTGAACGGATTGTTGGATATTGTATAATTCAAGGTTGTTCGAGCGACCGATATCTCAATTAGGACGTTGTTCGTGGAAGGATAATTATCACCAGTATTGTGTAAGTTAATTCTTACTCGGTTAAAAGGATATTCATACCTTTTGTTGTTGATCATTCATAATCATAACTCATTCATCATTGTATTAATCATATTGAGACTTGTAATTGTTGAACAATCACTTCATTAACGGGAACGGCAGTTCCAACCATTCCATTAAAACTATCCATCACTTCATTATTACTCTCATCTCGGTGGGTCATTCTTAACTTTGTCAGATTATTATTTATTCTTTGATATTCATTACGGTCATTCTCGTTCATATGACCTTCTGGGTTCATATTGCGTGGCCGGGTGCGGATGTGTGGAATTTTTAATCGGGCACGTTATGGCCATGTATTGGGAGTGATACATTGGACTGTGCACACGGTAGCAGATTACCTCCGTGAGACTAATTAGGTACAAGGCGGGTGTGTCAGGTCATTCGTCTTGTACACTTGCACGAGAACACTACGGGCGTACTATGATACTCTTCTTCAGCGTAATTCATAACTAAGGATATTTCATAACTTGATTAAATCATGTTTGTGTATTTTCAACCCTTGAGGATTGTTGTTGTTTAGCGACATTTCCGGGATTTTGTTTTTCATGTCATGGCAAGGCAAACGCACGGGAATAGCATGTTGATGTCGAGGAGTCCTAGTGATACTAGTAGGGGGCCCCGATCTTTCAGTTATTCATATTATTGTCCTTTATTTTCCGCTGCAGATTTTCATTTGGATACTCCGTTTCATTCAGTGTTGTGTATTTTATCTTCATATAAAATACACTAGTATTCGGTATTGTCCTGGTGTGTTGTAATTAAACTCCTCATCGGAGTAATTACTATTGTAATGTGGTTCGGTACTACATTTATCTTGTGTATTCATTCATTTTCATTTGCCTGGTGGGTCCCAGTCGGGGATCCATGGCACTGTAATATCCGCCTAGTTTGGGGTGTTACAGAGTTGGTATCGGAGCGTGGTTTTGAATACTACCTTCCGAGTCATGTCTCATTTGAAATCATCGTTATCAGACTAGTATCATTGGACTTTCGCGTCACGTGTGACCTGTGCAAATGCCGAGCCAATCGATCGAAAGAAGCTGTAAGATTTCTAACGCCATGGTATAATTTCTGGCAATAGTCATTCATTCATCATTCATCATTTAACAATCCTCAAACATCATCATTCATTATGATCAGGACGATCATATTAACTCATTAATCACTTAATTCATTTCAATACTTAGTTAATGATCAGGACGATCATATTAACTCATTAATCACTTAATTCATTTCAATACTCAGTTAATGATCAGGACGATCATATTAACTCATTAATCACTTAATTCATTTCAATACTCAGTTAATGATCAGGACGATCATATTAACTCATTAATCACTTAATTCATTTCAATACTCAGTTAATGATCAGGACGATCATATTAACTCATTAATCACTTAATTCATTCCAATACTCAGTTAATGATCAGGACGATCATGTTAACTCATTAATTACTCAATTCATTTCATTACTAAGTTGTCAATCTGGATGATCATATTATCAATCTTGTTAAGTTATTCTAGATAATCATTTAAGAATTTTATCAGATAATCATGTAACTTCAGTAAATCATTCATATAATCACTAAGTTAGAGCATGTATACTCATTT
The DNA here is from genome assembly GCA_033398695.1 of Orobanche coerulescens. Taxonomy (NCBI): domain Eukaryota; kingdom Viridiplantae; phylum Streptophyta; class Magnoliopsida; order Lamiales; family Orobanchaceae; genus Orobanche; species Orobanche coerulescens. The sequence continues at coordinate 136,083,262 of CM065804.1, read as the reverse complement.
TCATCATCTCATGACATAATCATAACGTGCTAATCATGCGGGAAATATAATCATTATGCGACCTTCCTACTTCAGTATGGAGAGAGTCTGTCGGGATGGACGGGAGAGAAGGCGGCATGGACCGAAACCCGAGAAATAATCACTGGCCGCCGAAATCGTGCCTGGACTCGCTCGATCGTAAGATGTTCGGGTTGATCCACTCACTTTTATGTGCCATGATGACCCATGCGCTTGCTCAATCATCATTGCGCCACTCGGCCGGATTAATCGAGATAACTCTCCCGCACGAGCCAATCGCTAAGGAAAGTCTTGAACAACAACCTTCATTTGTCGGCAAGAAATCAACGCGTAATCAACCCGGCGGTCACCAACTCGCAAGAAGCCTCGTGTGAGTCCTATCGCTTCGAGCGACCTCCTACGGCGCATAATCGCGGGATCTCATTCCCGAGCGCCGCGATTCGCCATCACTGCTTTAATTGTGGAACGCCGGTCATTTCAAAGACTGAGTGTCTCAAACCGTCTATCACGTGCTATAATTGTGGGAATTTTGGGCATAAGGCCCGCTTTTGCCGAAAGGACTCCAAGTCGGCTCAGGCCATCTCAGCCCCAAGCAACCAGCTTTGAATCGATCGCTTTGTCATCGTCGTTTAAGACAATGGAAGCAAATAGAGTTGGAGCTCGTATTTATCAGACGGGAACGTCCGGTTCGGGGGCCGGCAAGTCCCAGATTCATATGATGAGGAGGATCGACGATCCGGTGGCCCGAATGATTTCAGGTATACTCGTAATTTTATTTCAACTTGTGTATACCTTTTGATGCTGGTACACCGCATTCATTCATTTTCGGAATCATACCGAATTAAGCTTAAGACAATCGAGTTATTCAATCATTCCTTGTATCATTTCCATCGATTGGCCTTTCAAAGGCAATCGAGTTATTCAAACATTCATTGTATCATCTTCATCGATTGGCCTTTCTAAGGCAATCGAGTTGTTCAATCATTATTGGTATCTCTTTTTATCGATTGACCATTCTAGGGCAATCAAAATGTTCAATCATTCGTAGTATCATTGTCATCGGTTGACGATATATTTCCAGACGAGTTATCTGGTTGCCTTCACATAGAGTAAGGGAATTCAGGAGTGAGTTGGAGCCGATACGTCCCCTTTATCGAAGGCACTGTATCGGATGGCCCCGAACAGAATGCAGGAGTTGAAGATTCAACTTGAGGAATAGTTCGAGAAAGGTTATCTCCGACCGATTGCGTTCCCGAGAGGAGCACCAATGTGATCTGTCAAGGAGAAGGATGGCTCGTCTCGTGTGTGTATAAATTACCAGGAGTTGAACAGGGTGATGATCAAGAGTAGTATCCTTTACCCCGTATTGATGATCTTTTAGATCAACTTCAGGGAGCCTCAGTATTTTCCAGGATCGACTTAAGATCTGGATATCACCAGTTGCGGATTCGAGAGTCGGATATCGCGAGGACAGCGTTTCATACACGCTATGGTCATTATGAGTTCGTAGTTATGCCGTTCGGGCTAACTATTGCACCTGTGGTATTCATGGGGTTAATGAATCGGGTTTTCATCGACTTTTTGGATCAGTTTGTTGTTTTCTTCATCGACGACATTTTGATTTATTCTCGTAGCCGAGAGGAACACGAGGTACGTCTTCATCAGGTTCTCGACGTGTTGAGACGAGAACAACTTTATGGAAAGTTTTCTTAATGTGAGTTCTGGAGGTCCGAAGTGACATTTCTCGGGCATGTAATTTCATCTGCCAGAGTTCGTGTCGACCCTCATAAGACGGAGGCTATCCGAGATTGGCAACCTCCGAAAGATGTTAAGGAAATCCGAAGTTTCCTCGGATTAGCTAGTTATAAAGTCATGGTTTTCGCGTTGGAAATTCGGAGTCGTTACCTTTATGGCGTCAGCTGTCAGATCTTCACTGATCACAATAGTCGAAGTATATATTTACTCAGAAGGAGTTAAATATGCGACAGAGACGGTGGTTAGAACTAATCAAAGATTTTGATATCGAGATCCTTTACCACCCGGGCAAGGCGAACGTTGTCGCCGACGCCTTGAGTCGTAAGTCCGTTCAGGAGCAGATGCTTGCTCGTTTAACAGTTCAGAAGGAGCTTCAACAGGAATTCCTTAGACCCGAGATCGAGGTCCGCTTCAGGAGTTCGAGACAACTTTGTTTGTTAGAGATTTCATCGTCACTTGAGGAGGTAATCAGAGAGAATCAGAGTTCAGACCCTTCATTGTTGCGCATCCGTGAAGATGTGGCTCAGGGGAAAGCCCCTGGATTCGTAGTCCACGAGGATGGACTTTTGAGGTTTAAGAACCGGTTGTGCATACCGGCTAATGACGAGTTGAAAAACTCTATTTTGAGAGAAGCTCATGCTACCCCTTATTGTCGCTCATCCGGTCCAAAGAAGATGTACAAGGACTTGAAACAAAATTACTGGTGGAGTAATATGAAGCGAGAAGTCGCAGAATTTGTTTCGAGATGCTTAACCTGTCAACAAGTCAAGATGGAACATCAGCGACCGGCGAGTATGCTGATACCGCTCCCTATTCCAGAATGGAAGTGGGAAGACATTTCTATGGAATTCATCACGAATTGCCGACGAGTCGTCGTGGCATGAATACGATCTGAGTGATTGCGGACTGCTTAACTAAATCAGCTCATTTCCTTGAGATCAAGGATACGTGGGGTCCCGAGAGACTGGATCAGTTGTTCATCAAAGAGATAGTGAGACTGCACGGTACTCCTAAGAGTATCGTTTCCGATCGTGACGGACAATTTGTATCCCTTTTTTGGAAATCAGTTCATCGTGCTATGGGAACTCAGCTCAATCTCAGTACCGCCTTTCATCCTCAGTCCGACGGACAATCAAAGAGGACTATTCAGACATTAGAAGACATGTTGAGGGCATGCGTCCTCGATTGGAAGGACGATTGGGAAGCCCAACTACCACTGATCGAGTTCACGTATAATAATATTTGGCATGCCTCCATTAAAATGGCACCTTACGAGGCCTTGTACGGTCGTCGTTGTCGATCTCCTTTGTGTTGGGATGACTTGTCAGAATCAATCGGCACCGAGCCCGATATACTTATAGCCGCCCGGGAGAAGGTAGCTTTGATCAAGAGTCATTTGTTGACAGCTCAGATTCGACAGAAATCATATGCAGATAATCGTCGTCGACCACTAGAGTTCGAGACGGGTGACCACGTGTTGGTCAAGGTATCCCCTAGTCGAGGTACTTTCCGCTTTGAAAACGGGGAAGTTGAGTCCGAGATTCATCGACCGCTTTGAAATTTTGAATCGAGTAGGCGAGTTAGCTTATCGATTGGCATTGCCTCGGCATTGAGCGAATTCATAATGTGTTTCATGTCTCTTAGTTGCGAAGTATGTTGCCGACCCGAGTCACATACTTCGGCCTGACGAAATCGAGATCGCGGATGATCATTCGTACGAGGAGCGCCCTGCACGAGTATTGAGCGGCGAATCAAACAGCTTGAGGGACAAGACGATCCCTTTGGTCAAGATTCGGTGGTCCGGACACGGAGTCGAAGAGGCTACTTGGGAAACCGAGATAGTATGCGGGAGAGTTATCCCGAGTTGTTTGACCCTTTAGTTTCGGGGACGAAACTCTTTTAAGGGGGTGTATGTGATACCGGTTGTAATTCATCATTATCATTCGAATTTCATTCGGTGATTGTCACTCAGTGGATTTTCACTCAATTATAATCATTCATCAATCATGTTCATTCACGTGTTCACCGTTCGGAAAAACTTCGAGTTGTGTATCGTTTTTGTTCATTGTTTCAACTTTCCTCATATGAGTTCGACTTTGTTAGATCACCATTAATTTTTGGTAACTCCAAAAATTCTAAATCTTTGCAATATTATAGAGCATCGAGTTAGCTTTCCAATGGTTCAAACGGTGAGTCAATCGAGTCCGGACGAGAGAGTTATGGTCGTTTTAGTTCACCCGCTTTTTTTTTATTGGCGATTTGCCGATCATCGCTGACCGTCAAGTGCCGTCGACACGCCGTGCTGCACTCGTCCGAAATGCCGATGTTACAGCCACAGACCGACCGTGTCGTCTGGCATGGCCGAGTCGAACTCTTCCGGATAAGCTGACCGATCGCTGACACGCCCGACCGTGTTCCGTGACACGGTCGAGTCATGCCGAGTCGATGTCGGACGGTCACTATCGGAAGGCCCCTCCGCGCCGCGACGTGTCGGCAGGACACGGCCGAGTCCTCGCGGCCAATCATAAGGCGCCGCGGCCGTGTCAAAGTGACACGGCCGAGTCTGCCCGAGTCAACTCCTTTAAACTCGCTTTTTTCAAAGATTTCACCCATTTCTCTCCCTTTTCTTCACCTTCAACCGAGAGAGAAAGCTTGAGGGAGGGTTTTTCCTTCACAAATCATTTGGGTGTTTGATTTTCTTCATCTCCTTTCGATCGTGAAGCCCGGATAATCAATCTAACGCGTGTTCTTCGGATTAAAGTACTTGGATCTTCAAAGGTAATATTCTTCAACACCTTGGATTTCGATTTTTGTGTTGAGAGATGATGTTTTGGACGCGATTATCATGTTATATGAAGGGATATGTATATGATTATGAGTTTGTATAAGGATTCATTGGATTATTGAGGGATTATTCAAGAACACTTTGAATATCGAGTTGAAATTGGGTGTTTTCGATTAATTGTCGTTATAATCACGTTTTCGGATATTCGTCTTGGATTATTAATCATATTGAAGATGTTTTGTTGGTTTGAAACACTTCTTGGGGGATTTGATATTGGTATATTGAGGTTTGATTGTAAACAATCGGAGTTGGCCGCAACGTGTTTGATTTAATGCCTCAATGGACTTAGTTTAATCGTATCGACGTTTTGAGTTCGTTATATTCGTGTTTGATTCGTATATTGAACGTATTGTTGGATATTGTATAATTCAAGGTTGTTCGAGCGATCGATATCTCAATTAGGACGTTGTTCGTGGAAGGATAATTATCACCAGTATTGTGTAAGTTAATTCTTACTCGGTTAAAAGGATATTTATACCTTTTGTTGTTGATCATTCATAATCATAACTCATTCATCATTGTATTAATCATATTGAGACTTGTAATTGTTGAACAATCACTTCATTAACGAACTATAGCCCAACCATTCCATTAAAACTATCCATCACTTCATTATTACTCTCATCTCGGTGGGTCATTCTTAACTTTGTCGATTATTATTTATTCTTTGATATTCATTACGGTCATTCTCGTTCATATGACCTTCTCGGGTTCATATTGCGTGGCAAAAGTGCGGATGTGTGGAATTTTTAATCGGGCACGTTATGGCCATGTATTGGGAGTGATACATTGGGTGTGCACACGTAAGCAGTTACCTCCGTGAGACTAATTAGGTACAAGGACGGTGTGTCCTGGTCATTCGTCTTGTACACTTGCACGTAACACTACGGCGTACTATGATACTCTTCTTAGCGTAATTCATAACTAAGGATATTTCATAACTTGATTAAATCATGTTTGTGTATTTTCAACCCTTGAGGATTGTTGTTCTTTAACCGATTTGGGATTTTGTTTTTCAGGTCATGGCAAGGCAAACGCACGGGAATAACATGTTGATGTCGAGGAGTCCTAGTGATACTAGTAGGGGGCCCCGATCTTTCAGTTATTCATATTATTGTCCTTTATTTTCCGCTGCAGATTTTCATTTGGATACTCCGTTTCATTCAGTGTTGTGTATTTTATCTTCATATAAAATACACTAGTATTCGGTATTGTCCTGGTGTGTTGTAATTAAACTCCTCATCGGAGTAATTACTGTTGTAATGTGGTTCGGTACTACATTTATCTTGTGTATTCATTCATTTTCATTTGCCTGGTGGGTCCCAGTCGGGGATCCATGGCACTGTAATATCCGCCTAGTTTGGGGTGTTACACCGACCGTGTTAGACAACACGGTCGGGCCGGCAAACAGTGTGTTTTCAATTTCTGGGCGGGTGCGACACGGGCCGTGTCGATGGACACGGTCGGGTGTTTAGCCGATGACCTTCTTATAAGTCGTCGGCTAAAGTTTAATTTTTTTTTTAAAAAAATAACATTAGTCGATCGTGTCAGGGGACACGGGCCGTGTCGCACCGCCTAATGGGAAAACAAATCAGTATGATCGACCCACCGTGTTGTATAACACGGCGGTCATTGCCGGGTTTAGCCGTCGATCGTCTTATTTGTCGTCGGCTAAAGTATACTTTTTTTTTAAAAAAAAAACTTTAGCCGACGACTTATAAGAAGGTCGTCGGCTAAACCTCCCGATTTTTTTTAATAATATTATTGATATTATATTAATGTTATGATTATGATTATTATTATTACTATTTTTTTAATTATATTTAACAAATGAAAATATACATCTACTAAATTTATGGCTCATACTTTGAGTCATCACTACAGTCTGTCTCATTATCTGAGTTGATATCCGGCAACATATGCCTCAAGTCGTCCACATTATCGTCATCAGAATTTTCAAGTAATTCGTTTGTATCAACGTCAACGTACCCGCGAACATCACCACGGAGTCGGACGACTCGTCCTTTAGGAACATTATTCATTGTAATTGTCGTTGATGGTGGAATATTTGTTGTATTTGGCTCTTGATAAGCATCATCGTCATCAGTACCTGTTGTTTCTCCCAGTGTAGCAGCACTAAAAATATTCCTCGTTGTAACAACGTTCACTACCTTCCATGTGCCTTTCTTCACCAAGTCGTCCAAATAATACACCGACTTTGCTGATGTAGCAAATACAAAAGGATCACTTTCATACCATGAAGTGGAAGTGTCAACAGATAATGGCCGTAGTCGTCTTGCATATCGGTTCCAAGACTGGTGTCGTACCATCGACACTTAAACAAGTAAATTGTCATGCCTTCCCCGTAAATTAGTTCTACCACTTCCAAAAGAACACCGTAATATCCACCATCTATCATAACCCCAGAATTTTGACATCTTCTTTTTTGGTCTCTCTCAAGGCATACGAATGTGACACCGTTGACTTTGGCGATCGAATAAATTCTTGACATAACCGGCTTCATAGAAAGAAGCATAAGTTCACGCGACTAGTTAGGGTGTCCGTCATCTTGTATGTGTGTCATCTGTCGTAAATAAACTTTTTATGTAAAAAAAATATCTTAAGTCCAAAATGCAATAGCAACTAAATGTATACGTACCCATTCTCCAAAATAGTCGGCAAAAGTGTCATTGTGGAATCTAGTGTCACCTCGCACCATATCGCATCACAAGTGGATGTCTTTCCAGTACTGAACTTCTGGACAATTGAGCAATATCCACCAATGTGCAATTCGTGACTCGTACGGGTCTAATTGTCTTCCTGGCAACCTTCCATAGACGTCAACCTCAGTGGATATGATAGAAAGATTGAATTGTATTTTTTCTGCTGGAATAGAGCGGGAAGGGGGCTCGAAGGTGCCCAAATACAACTTGATATGCGTAATACACTCCGACGCAAGGTAAGATTTTGCAATGCATCCTTCTGGTGCAGACTTATTGGCCACGGAGTCTTTGTAATTACCGAGTTGCCTGTAATATTGTCATTGTGTTAAAAATCATACTTAATTTGACAATATATATATATACAAAATTATGTTACCTTTCAACCGGGTACATCCACGTGTAGTGCACTGGACCAGTGACCAATAACTGCCTGGGAAGGTGGATCATGAGGTGAGGCATGAGGTCAAAAAAGTTTGGAGGAAATATTCGCTCAAACTTGCACAAGATATAGATGATCTCATCTTGCATTTTACGCAAATCAGATCTCTTTACTTCTCTCGTACATAATTTCTAGAAAAATCTTGACAATGCAACACACGGCTCGACCACCTGTTTTGGTAAGTACAGTCGAATAAATACCGGAAATAGGCGTTGGAGTAGGATATGACAATCATGACTCTTCAAACCAGTTAACTTGTTCTCCCTGAAATTAACACATCTTCTTATATTTCCAAAGATACCGTAGGATACCTAGCGATCTTTATCCAAAGAAATATCTCATTTCTCTGCTCTACAGTTGATGGTGTAAGCTGCCTTAGGCATTTTTTGTTTTCCCTTGACAGTTTTCAACCACAAATGTTTTCTTATGCTCATTTCTTCCAAACCTTTGCGTGCTTTTGGCCCGTCTTTGGTCTTTCCATCCCAACCTAAGGTTGTCCCAACCACACTTTCGCAAACATTCTTTTCAATGTGCATGACATCCAAGAAGTTCCTTATCAGTAACTTGGACCAGTAAGGCAATTCCCACAATATACTTTTGTGCGACCAATACTTTTTTTTCGGGTCGTCGGCTAAAGTACTTTTTTTGGTAGTGACTTGAATAATTTATAACACTATTATAAAATAAATGATGACCACTTGAATATATATCTGACAAAATAATTCTGGCTAGGACTTGTAATACGTCAAAATAAATATTCATTATCCTCTAAATAAAATTAAATGAAATGAAATGCAACGATAATATCATTATAAATAATAATATTGCAGTATGAAAATGACGGGTGTTACATCCTACCCCTCTTAGAAAAATTTCCATCCTCGAAAATAAATGTCATACCTCGATTGAAGAAATTCGGATAACGAGCTTGAAGTTCTTCCTCGCTCTCCCAAGTGGCTTCATCTTTACTGTGGTTATGCCATTGGATCTTGGCAAACACCTTCTCTTTGTTCCTCAACTGTCGGACTGATTGGTCGAGAATTAGTTCTGGCTGTACTTCATTAGTAAAATATTTGTTCATCTCCACGGCAGTATGATTGATGACGTGGCTGGGATCGTGCACATACTTCCTCAACAATAATACGTGGAAGACATTGTGCACAGCTGAAAGTTCTGGGGGTAAAGCCAAATGGTAAGATAACTCTCCAATCCGTTCAAGAATTTCAAACGGCCCAATGTATCTCGGCCTCAACTTGCTCCTTGGGTCAAAACGAATAATTCCCTTGGTAGGAGATACCTTCAGGAATACTTTGTCGCCAACACATAATTCGAGATCTTTCCTATGCTTGTCGGAGTAAGACTTCTGATGATTCTGTGCTATCTTGATCCTCTCACGAATCTTATCCCCCACACCAACTGTCTGTTCAATCATATCGGGACCCAAAATTCTCCTTTCACCTACCTCATCCCAATACAGTGGTAACCGACACTTCCTACCGTATAAGGCTTCATAAGGTGCCATACCGATCGTCGACTGATAACTGTTGTTGTAAGCAAATTATACCAATGGCAATATTCATTCCCAATTATTTCCCATATCTAACACACATGCTCGCAACATATCCTCAAGGATCTAGATGGTCCTATCGGACTGACCATCAGTATGAGGATGATAGGTCGTACTAAAATTTAACTGCGTTCCCAAGGCTTCTTGCAATCTCTCCAAAAAATGTGATGTGAACCGAGTATCCCTGTCGGATACTATAGAGACTGGCACTCCATGAAATTTAATAATCTCACGGATGTAAAGTTGAGCATACTGATCCATTCGAAAATTCATCTTAACTGGGATAAAATGAGCTGACTTTGTGAGTCGGTACACAACAACCCAAATAGCCTGGTTTCCTCTTTCCGTTCGAGTCATACCTACCACAAAGTCTATCATAATGTGTTCCTATTTCCATTCCGGAATATGAAATGATTTAAGTAATCCAGAGGGGCGCTGGTGTTCTGCCTTCACTTATTGACAAACTATACAACTTTTGACAAAGTCTGCCACATCTCTTTTCAAACCTTTCCACCAAAATGCCCCCTTAAGGTCTTGGTACATCTTTGTACTCCCAGGGTGTGCTGTATATGGAGTACTATGTGCCTCCTTCAATATCGCTTCTCTCAACTTGTCAACATTGGGCACATAAATCCTCCCTTCATAGTACATTGTGCCATCCTCGGATACACTGAAACCCTTATCCTCACCTGAAAGAGTACGTTCTTTCATCTTGACCAAGAAGTCGTCTTATCCTTAACCTTCTTTGATCTGTTCTCTCAAGGTTGGTTGTACCACCAAACTAGCCAATAACGAATCAACTGGATTTGATGGTGTAGCCATCTCAAGGTTCATCCTTGCAAATTCTTTGACCAAGCTTTCCTCTTTGGTCAACAAACAAGTTAGGTCTCCTCTCGCCTTATGGCTCAGTGCATCAGCAACTACGTTTGCTTTACCAGGGTGGTAATGAATTGTACAATTGTAGTCTTTGACAAACTCAAGCCATCTGTGCTACCTCATATTTAATTCCTTTTGTGTGAAGATATATTTCAGACTTTTGTGGTCTGTATAAATTTCACACTTATCTCCATACAGGTAATGTCTCCAAATCTTCAAGGCATGAACTACCGCTGCTAATTCCAAATCATGAGTAGGGTAGTTCAGCTCGTGCAGTTTCAACTATCTCGAAGCATAGGCAACTACCTTGCCCTCTTGCATCAATACACATTCCAAGCCCTGCTTGGATGCATCACTGTAGATGACGAACTCTTTCGTTGGATCGGGAATCGTCAAAACTGGTGCAGCAGTCAATTTTCATTTAAGCTCTTGGAAACTCTTTTCGCATTTCTCATTACACAAGAAAACTTCTCCCTTTCTAGTCAATCTAGTCATTGGTGCAGCTATCTTCGAAAATCCCTCGATAAATCTTTGATAATAACCGGCTAATCCCAAGAAGTTACGAACTTCATTTGCATTACTCGATACTTTACAATCATTGACTGCTTCTACCTTAATCGGGTCAACCTCAATTCCTTTAGAATTAACCATATGTCCCAAAAATGCAACTCGGTTAAGCCAAAATTCACACTTGTTGAACTTCACATACAACTTCTCCTTGCGCAGTATTCCCAATACTGTTCTAAGATGCTGCTCATGTTCAACCTTGGTCTTTGAATATACAAGTATGTCATCTATGATCACAATGACAGAATTATCCAAATAAGGTTGAAAAACATGGTTCATGAGGTCCATGAATACCGCTGGCGCATTAGTCAAACCAAATGGCATCACTATAAACTCATAGTGTCCATATCGAGTTCGAAATGCTGCCTTCGGGATATCATCATTCTTAATCCTCAGCTGGTGATATCCGGATCTCAAATCTATTTTCAAGAATACTCCAGAGCCTCCAAGTTGATCGAATAGGTCCTCTATTCTAGGAAGGGGATATTTATTCTTTATCGTGAGTCGATTAAGTCCACGATAGTCTATGCACATCCTCAAACTTCCATCTTTTTTCTTCACGAAGAGTACTGGAGCACCCCGTGGTGAAACACTCAGTCGGATAAATCCAGAGTCGAGTAGTTCCTGGAGTTGAACTTTCAGCTCTTGCAATTCCTTAGGCGCCATCCTATAAGGAGCTTTCGATATTGGTGCCGCTCCCGGCACTAAATCAATAGAGAACTCAACTTGACGACTTGGCAGTACTCTGGGCAAGTCTTCGGGAAAGATGTCTGGATACTCCTTGACGATAGGTACGTCAGCTACCGTCTTCTCCGAAGTTGTTTTCCTCATCACATTCACCAAGAATCCTTGGCAACTACGCTTCTTCAACATCTTCACAGCTTTCATGGCTGAAATCATCTTCGGGGTACTAGAGTGTCTTACTCCCTCGAATACGGTCTTGACATCATCAGACGGACATAAAGGTACTCTCTTCTCGGAGCATTCGACTACAGCTCTATGCTTGTCCAACCAATCCATACCCAAAATGACATCAAAATCGCGAAGTTCAACTATGTACAAGTTGGCTAAGAAGCTATGTTCGTTAATATCTATCTTAACATTGTTAGTTATCGATTCTACACGCACTACTCCCCATCGTCACTGCTAATAATCTCTATAACAGGAATAGGGGGTCGCGTCTCAATCCACGAAGTGACTTCATCTTCAGACTCGATATCTGCCATCAACACGTCCTTCATATTTTCGGCGAGATCCATCTTTGAGCTTTCATCTAGAACTTCTTCTGGATCTTCCTCTGGATCTTCTTTGGGATCCTCCTCCGAGTCTTCCTCGTCCGTAGAGTCGGCATCCCAATTTGCAGTTGGAATCTCCTCTCTATCATACAAATCCAATAGGCGTCCATTGACGAACTAGAAATCATCTGTGGCCTATCGCTCTTCTAGCGATCTCTTGATGGCCTTTTTCCAAAGCCGGAAGATGCAGCAACTCCAGTCTTCGGATAACTTCTCCATCAGGTGCTCTAGCTGTCGCGTGACAGAACCTTATTTCCCAGATTGCAGCCACTTACTCAGCCTATTAATAACATAGTGTGGTGCATTTTCTGGTAAACTAGGATCGTCTCACCAGTCTTTGCGTGCTAGAAGACGCGAGTCAAAAGTAGCTAGGACCTTCTTACGTAGCGTCATCCTAGTATTGGCCATTCTAACAGTTCGTACATACATAAATAATTATGTAAAAAAAAATGAAATGACAAATGCATGAATAATGACTTAAACTTGGTACCTTTGATGGAGTGACGAAGTGGTGAAGTTGAGAGCATATGATAATTTTATATTTTAGCGAGTCTACAGAAAGGTAAAACCTCGCTCTGATACCACTATGTAACGCCCCGACTTTCTAGGGTAATTATTGTGGAAAAAATAAATAAATGGTAAATTTGACAAAAATAATTTTCTTTGAGAATATTAAAATTCTCGCCTACAAAGTCGAGTCGCTACACTGACATAAAATTTAATACCATTAAATAAGGCAACATTTCATCATAGATACGAGGTAAAAATTTGCGGCGGAAGAATAATTCATAATTTATAAATTTCAAATCGAAGTTTCCCCAAATGAGGTCCAAAACATTTGACATAACGAAAAAAACATCATGTAATAAATCCCCTTTCATATGCCCTCTCGGTTCGCTCCTTCGTCCATCCATATCGGTTCAACCTGCGGGTTCAATAAAGGTGGGGTTGAGCTTTCTTCAACTCGTGGAAATTACACTGATCACAATAATATACAATCTCATGGAAAGCATAACAAGAAAAATCTATCATATTTTTCCTCAACGTAAATGCATACTCACAATATTACGTATAGCATGAATCGAGCACACATAAAATGAATATTGAGGTTGCGCAGGTGCCCCCGCAACAACATCAAACATAAACACAATACCACACATAACATGAATCGAGCACGCATGTGAATATTGAGGTTGAGCAGGTGTCTCCGCAACAACATATATCTTAAGATAGCCTCTTACATGAATACAGGTTAGCCTGATTTACAACATGCATCATAATTTTAAACATGAATAGAATATCACATATACAGTCCAATTAAAGCAATTAAAGTGATAGTGAAAATTCCCACCTGAATAAATGATGATGTCTGACTTCAAATGAAGATGCTCGACTCACAGTCCTAAGCTCGTAAATCCTCGATAAAGTCTACATATAATGATAATAATAATTATTATAATCCTTACAATTTATTATTTATATAATAAATGAAAAAATACGAATATCACTATATAATAACCGAATATAAATTATAATTGCTTATTAATATTAATCGAAGAATTAATATTATAGATGACTGAAATTAAAATATTTATGCAATAATTCCGGATTAGTTATTAATATTAAAGGAAAGTCAACATTCTAATGTTTTGGGTCAAAATAGGACTGGAAGTGAATTTTAGAAGTTGACTGGGGTCAAATTATAAAAGTTGAGAAGCTGACTGGGTGAAAAACCGAAGTGAATGGAAGTCTGGAGTTAAATTGAAAGTTTCTGAAAACTGGGAGGACTAAATTGCAAAGCCCTAATTTTTAGCAGGTATATAACCCTATCCCTACCTTCAGCCGACAGAACTTCATTCTTCACTTTCCATTACCGCCCCACCCCCCCTCTCGATCCTCTCTCTCTTTCTAAAAGAAAAATTATCTTCTCCCGAAACTCCTCTCTCTCTAACTGCTCAGCCGCAACAAAAAACCTGATTAATCCCCCCTCTATCCTATACACACACCGAAAACACACACACCGGCTCAAAAGCTGATGCACAGCACGCGATCGGATCACGGCGGGCAAAAAGGGTGCAAATCAACGGTAGTTCGGCTCAGGTGCAGCAGTGCAAGGTCCGGGTCTCTGCCCCTGGTAACCGGTGGCGGCGGCGGACTACAAGGCGGCGACAGTGAGGAACTCAGGTACGGATTTTGATATTTGTGATTAAGGGTCGGGTTTCTGGGGGTCTGAAGGTAAGTTGGGCTCGGGCAGTGGGTTCGGACCACTTTCGGAAAATTGAAACGGGTAGGGTTCGGATTTCTAGCCTCGGGTCTGAAACGGGTTGAAAAGGTAAGTCTGTCTTGATGTTGAATTCTGGTTTGTGAGTTCATATTCAGAGCGAATGAACTCGGTTGAGTTTTGGTATTGATTTTCTATTTCGGTTTATGGGTTGAAGGATTTTTTTTTTGAAAATAGGCAAAGCAAGCGACGGTTTCAGGCCAGTAGATGTGATATCGGGCTCGGCCCGGATTTCGGTTGATGAATTCGGGCAGGTCACGGTTTATAGTGTTTTGATTGTTAGATTTTTCTTTCTTCTTTTATTCTTGATATGGGTATCGATATTAGTATTGATTGCAGATGAATTCTTAACCAACTAGAAGGATGATAAAACTCAAAATCGAATGGAGAAAGCTAAGCTTTACAGTTTATCTCGTAAGATTGAACGGAAAAATCATATCAAACGCTACTGGGAATTGATCAGACGATGAATTTGATCGGATCCTCTTGTTCTCTGCTCCTTAGTTTATAGAAGAAAAATACTTGCCGCTCTGTAGATCGGATCTTCAATTTTCTTCTCGGTTGCAAATACCATTTTTCTTCTCCTTCCTCTTGTATCGTAAATTTTTCTGTATTGTATTGTATTTTCTCTTTTTTTATGTTTTCTGGATGTTTGATTGATGGATTTTTGTAAAGGATTTCTGCACTGCCGAATTTTGTATTTACAAGTGTAGATTTTTAAGTGTTTTAGTTGAATTAGGTTTGTGTATTAGATAAGATTGAGTAATTTTGATAAAGTGAGAACTCCGGTGAAGGAACGATGACTGCACCAGAATTCTTAATTGTGGTTAATTAAATTTAATCATAGTTTGGTTAAATTAAGACACATAGTTAAAAATTAAATAGTATAATACTAATACTGATAGTAGTAAATTAGAATAACAATTAATTGGTAATAAAAATCTCAAAATAATAAGGATAATAATAATAATATTAATATTTAATAAAAATGGTATTAATAATATTATTAGTAATAATAATATTAATAATAATAATATTGTTAGTACTATACTTGAATAATTTATAACACTATTATAAAATAAATGTTGACCACTTGAATATATATGACAAAATAATTCGGGCTAGGACTTGTGATACGTCGAAATAAATGTTCATGATCCTCTAAATGAAATTAAATGAAATGAAATGCAAAGATAATATCATTATAAATAATAATATTATAGTATGAAAATGACGGTATTACATTATACAATTCACATATATATTATATTTCAAGGAAAATATCCCGACTAACGAACATACCCCTCGGGCAAATGAACGGTTAGTCACAAAACGTCGAACACATTCAAATATATATGGACTATGAACGACCAAAATAGTATGGCTCAAGATGGACATCACAGTACGCCCGATCCGAAAATGTGTCAGTGCACATGTCCACCCCGTATACGGAATCCAGGATATACGTGGGACAATGTACCTAATTAGCCTCACGAACTACGTCTCGTGTGCACAGTCCAATACGGAAATATCCACGCATGACTATATATGTGTCTGGCTAAAAATCCTACACAATAACCAATCGGAACGCAGATATGATTCCGAATATGTCACAATAAAACATGACAACGAATTCAATAAATCACATATCCGATTAAGGATCAAGAAACTCATCGAAATGACAATAAGGATCAATGATATCAACGTTTCAAAAGTGACGAACTTGGGAATGCAATCCCACGATGAAAACGGAACATCATCAAGAATAATATCGAACTACGAATCACATATTCAATAAGTGTTTCATATACACAAAACGTATAACCATCACAAGAATTCAATCATCATTATAACCAAGCAAGATAACTTGCCTCAATACGAAGACGAGAGTAATCCTTCCTTGTCGAACGAACGAACGGTCCTCGACTAATATCGGTTACTCGAACAATAAACCTTGAATGAAATATATTTCACTCAATAACACATTCATATAATCATAGATATCGAATTTAGTGAGACGGCAGCCTAATTTCCATTTGAATAGTTCAACTTTCTCAAGACATCGAAGTTCTATTTCAAGAACTCTATTTACTTCAACTCATTTTTACAATCGGTTTACAAGATATTACTGAATATTCACATGATTCCTTATGACTAAGAATTTATCAAGAACATGTTATGCAATTATTATCTTATAGCCTTTAAATCTATCAAGTACATCATGGATGGTTGAAAGTGAAAATCTGCACCACTCTTATAATCTTCTTACTAACTTGAAGAATCAACTATCACACCTATGCATTCACCTAGCTAGGTTAATGATATGATTGAGTTATTCATCACAAGATCATCATGAAATCATCATCGAGGTGAATTAAACATCTATGAAACTATAACCTTATGTTGATATAATTCGAGGTTCAACCAAATCCGATGAAAAACCTAAGTTCATCTAGTTCAAAATCTTCCTAAACATGATAGTTCGATTTAATATAATGATAACATTTCTACAAATCAACCCATATACAATGAAACTAAGGATTGTTATTGTCCTAGTGGTGTTAATAGTTCAGCAAGAAGAGTGTGGTTTTACTAAACATGATCACCACCATTAAAACATCAAGAACACATCATTTCAAAACCCTTAATACCATATTCATCACTAAGTTGTTAAAATATTAACTACAAACATGTCTACTTGATTAATTCAATCATTAGGTGTAGTATACTATATTACTAACATCAAGACTATGAAAATAGAGAGTAAAATCGTACTACATACCTTCAGAAATGAAGAACAAAACACCAAAACCACAAGAACACACTCCAAGCTACAAGAATGACTCTAAACTTCCAATCAACAAGCTCCAAAAGCTCAAACACAAGTTGGAAGTATGTAGAATTGGTCTAGGGAGGCAGGGGGATGATTATAGGGGAGAAAACTCGGAGTTGGACGTGCAAAATGAAAGACACAAGTTGTCTTTTTATAACTGCATAGTTCGTTACGTACGTTATACATATGTGAATAATGTACGTTAACAACTTTACGAACGTTACACCAAAAGTGTTACGTACGTAATTTAGTTCCAGAGGCTACTGACTCAAAACACGAACAACATTACGTACGTTATGTCTTGGAGCATTACGTATGTAATGTAGGTCAACTAGGCTGCTACAAAAAGGTCAGATATTCGAATCACGCCCGACCCCACACGCCGAAAGTTGAGATCGGATAAGACTACAAGCATTACTTACGTAAACAGCACATCCTTACATACGTAAAGCCAACAAGATAGCATATGTTAGGCTAAAGTGTTAGCGTAAGTTAAACACAGAATTACTAGCCCAAAAATGTACCTATCTATACAATGTCAAGAAATCAATCACAGTGCGAATGATAGTTATATTCAAGTCTATTATGATATATTCCAACATCAATAAACATTAAAAAAAAATGCAACAAGACTACAACAGTATTGAATTATCCGATAATACAACAGTAGGTAAGAATTTACGTCGGATATTACAACTTTATCCATGGATTCTTTTACCAGATCTATGTTTGTTAGTGAGGATTCTGTTCGTTGAGTCTTAGCATCCACTGGTCATCAATTTCCCAATGGAGTGGGATCGACACTTCCTCCCGTACAGAGCTTCATAGGGCGCCATTCTGATTGTTGCTTGGTAACTGTTATTATACGCGAATTCGGCCAATGGTAGATGACGGTACCAATTTCCTTGAAAGTTTAGCACGCAGGCTCGTAACATGTCCTCAAGATTTTGGATGGTTCATTCAGATTACCCGTCTGTCTGGGATTGATAGCTAGTGCTAAAACTTAAGGAAGTTCCGAATTCTTTGTGGAAGACTTTCCAAAATCGAGATACAAATCTTGGATCTCTATCATATACTATATCTGCTGGCACTCCATGGAGTCGAACAATCTCTCAGATATAAGTTCTAGACAACTTTTGCAAGCTATCGTCCTTTTTAACCGGCATAAAATGCGATGATTTTGTCAATCTATCAACGATCACCCAAATTATGCTATAGCCCCCTCTTGTCATTAGCAGATCGGTAATGAAGTCCATGGTTATCATTTCCCATTTCCATTTTGGGACTTCTAATGGTTGCAGCAGTCCTGAGGGTCGCTGATTTTCAGCCTTGACTCTTTGACATGTGAGACATTGCGCCACGAATTCAGCTACTTGATTTTTCATGTTTACCCACCAAAAATGTTTCTTCAGGTCTCGGTACATATTGTTACCTCCTGGGTATACCGTATACTTTGAACAATGGTCTTCGTCGAGAATTTTTCTCATGAGATTCTCATTATGAGGTATGCATATTCATTCCTTAAAGCGTACCATTCCGTCCTCATAAATTGTAAACTCGGGTCTCTTGCCCCTAATGATCTTTTCTGTCAATTCTTGATGTTTTGAATCTTTCTCTTGAGCTACCCGAATATCATATATTAATTTTGGTTTAACTGTAAGGTTTGCATAGACCAAGCGAGTACCTTCGTGAATGGGTTTTTTGCAGCTTAGTTCCTCACGAGCTTGCCATTCTCGGACCATTAGTCGGGCCACCCTAGCTTTCCTACTTAAAGCATTAGCCACGACATTTTCTTTTCCTGGATGATGTTGAATCTCACAACGGTAATCTTATAAAAGTTCTACCCATCTTCTCTGTCGTAGGTTAAGTTCCTTTTGAGAAAATAGATGCTAGGACTTTTATGGTCCGTAAATACTATGAATTCAGCACCGTACAAATAGTGTCGCCATTTCTTTAAGGCAAAGACTATTGCTTCAAGCTCAAGGTCGTGCATTGGATAGTTTCTCTCGTGTATTTTGAGCTTTCTGGAAGCATACGTAATTACTTTTCCATTTTTCATCAGTACTGCACCAAGGCCTTCTTTCGAGGCATCGCTATAGACGACAAATCTGTGGATTCCTTCTGGAAGTGTCAGTATTGGTGTGGTAGTAACCTCTTCTTGATTACTTGAAAACTCATTTCGCACTTATCCGTCCATTCAAATTTGACTTGTTTTTGGGTTAGTCGTGTAACACCCCGAGATATTCGGAATAATTACAGCGCCGTAAACCCTTTGAGTAAGGATTTACAAGGCTAAATAAAAGAAATGTAAATATAATTCAACCTTACAACTGAAGTTTAAAATACAGAACTGGTTCAACTGATTCAAAGAGCTAACTTATACAACCATATCGAAATTGACATTATTAAAACACACGTACTCGAGTACTAAAGTGAACCAAGAAGACAATATAACAATAAACATCAACCACATCACTGAGCTATTTCATCGTCCTGTCGGTACTGTGGCTGCTTCCCCGCTCCTCGGCTACCTGAACATCAAAACAATGTCCACCCCCGAAGGGGTTAGCAAAACAATGCTAGTACAAGTATTATAATACATAAATCATCAGTGAATCATAAATCATGCAAAACGGACTTCCGTCATCGGAATCCAACGATGTGAATCCTCACGATTCCATCAACACAATACGGGGTAATCCAGCGATCCAGCGCCCTTGGTATAGATCCCCATGATGATCCTGTCGGACCAACGCATGGTGGAAAACCCGTCCAGTGATCCAGCGCCCTCAGCATAGATCCCCATGATGATCCCGTCGGACCAATGCATGGTGGACATTCGATCCAGCGTCCTCAGCATAGATCCTCATGACCCCCTCGGATCATTTATACCATAAACCAATCAATTATGCATACATATATGCATTTCAATATTTTCATCAATACGAACGATTAACAACGAATACCACGAGAATTTACAGAAATAAATCTCATATTCGGCAACATGAACAAAACCATATGCGTGATCAAAGTTCCAATATAAATCAAACTCAACATATGATACTTGCCTCGAAAATGGCAAGAATGAAATACTCCAACAAACGTCACGCGTCCGTATGTCACCGCCCCACGATCGACCCCTATGCAAGGCTCGGAGCTTGTTCAAAAAGAGATACAAGGAACTTAACATACCACTCGATACTAACATACGATCACCGAATACTTATATTATGATCGTAAAGTAGTGACGCTAGGTTGGTTCACGGTTATAACACTAGATAAGAACTGAACCGGAAATGATAAGGCACTACAGGAGAGTTGAACGATCATTTCGAAGTGAAATACCGATGTTTAAAAGTTCAATGTTTTACAAGGTATTGAAGATTTCGTGTTTTAATAAGGCATTAAATGCCAAATCCTCATATGATCGACTATTATGATTCTACCCTCAATATTACTCAAGACGACAAGCATGCTCGAATATTACGCAAGGAAACGACACTACGGTGATTCGGTTTGAGTTCAAGGACTTGGTCGATATATTACCCTCAAGAACATGGAGAACATTGTCATAACAAATTCTTCTAACATACATGAATTACTCCAATGGAACATAAAAAGGGTTCAGAAAATCTAGCGGAAATCATGCTTATTACTCCCACGAATTAAGGATACTACATGCTAAGGTTTTCATCCACCGGGGCTAAATCAATACTCTAAGTAACGGAAGAAAGACAAGATATAATCGGGTTCTAAACTTCAAAATATGGTGCTGGACTCAAAAGATCATTATCTAGTCCAATGATTTCCAAAACAAGCTCAAAGTATAGCTAAGAATGTAAACTCTAGCTTGGTGAATCGTAACATACCTTAAGAGATGTAAGAATAAAGAAAATCTTCAATAAACTCTTCACCGGAAGCTTGATCACCAACTCACACGGTCTAGGCTTCCCAAAATCGGATGTAGATGATGATATGAGGGATATGAGGTGAAGGATAGTCTCAAGAACACAAAAATCGGCTAAGGCAAGGGTGGGAAATGAAGTGAGGGTCTGGTTCTATAAATAGATTTCTGGGCATTACGTACGTTATGCAATCACCCTTACGTACGTAACAAACTTAACGTACGTTATACCCTAGCCTTAGCGTACGTAATCGTCTGACCAGACTTCACTGGCCTGATTTCGCCATTTCCTTACGTACGTAATCCCACGGGATTTACGTACGTAATATCCATGTCCTTAACGTACATAAAACATGCACCATAGCGTACGTAACACCTATGTCCAGGTTCACGCGGAAATCACACGAATCTCCCCCGGCCCCTTCCTCGGCCCCCACACGCCGACCCTTATCCGAACCCAAGTTGACTTAGCTTACGTACGTTAAGAACATCATATAACGTACGTAATACTGAATCTTTAGCGTACGTTATGGATGCCTAATAGCGTACGTAAGTACGTGTAGAATCATGCATGAAATGTTGAAGATATATAAAAAATCAAAAGGGCACAAATACGGGAAACCAATCTACGATTTATAACATCATGAAGTCGAGATCATACAAGGTCGAGTACAAGGTAAATACACCATTTATCCGGGCATTACATACTACCCCTCTAAAAAGAAGTTTCGGCCCGAAACTTAAAACGAAAATAATTTCGGGTATCTCGACTTCATACTCTCCTCTGTCTCCCAAGTTGCTTCTTCGACTCCATGTCGAGACCACTGAACTTTTACCAAGGAGATCGGTTTATTCCTCAACTGTTTGACTCGACTCTCGAGTATCTTGATTGGTCTCTCTTCGAAGGTGCCGTCATTAGCTATCTCGATCTCATCGAAATCAATAATATGATTGGGATCTGGTACATACTTCCGCAATTGGGATACGTGAAATACACTGTGAACGTGACTAAGCGATGGCGGTAAGGCCAACCTGTATGCTAAATCCCCAACTCTCTCGAGGATCTCAAATGGTCCGATATATCTCGGACTTAGCTTGCCTTTCCTCCCAAAACGGAAAATCCCTCGTGTAGGAGACACCTTCAATAATACGTGGTCCCCAATGTCGAACTCTAGAGGGCGACGACGTACATCTGCATAAGACTTCTGTCGACTCTGGGCAGTCAACAGTCTTTCCCGAATCAAAGCTATCTTCTCTTGAGTGTGAACTATCAACTCCGGTTCCGTCCCGATCAATTCCGAAGAATCATCCCAGCACAGGGGTGATCGACATCTTCTCCCATACAAAGCTTCAAACGGTGCCATCTTAATAGAAGCATGCCAACTATTGTTATATGTGAATTCAATCAACGGCAAGTGAACTTCCCAGTCAGTCGACCAATCCAAGGCACACGCTCTAAGCATGTCTTCTACTGTCTGAATAGTCCTTTCGGACTGACTGTCCGTCTGAGGATGATAAGCCGTGCTAAAGTTTAGCTCGGTCCCCAAAGCCCTGTGAACTGCCTTCCAGAAGTGCGACACGAAACGGCCATCTCGATCTGAAATAATGGTCTTCGACGTCCCATGCAATCTGACTATCTCTGCAATAAATACTCGCGCCAATCTCTCGGGTCCCCAAGTGTCTTTAATTCCTAGGAAATGAGACGACTTGGTTAGTCGATCAACTATAACCCAAATCATGTTCATTCCCGTCTTAGTCCTTGGCATATTGGTGATGAAATCCATCGAGATATCCTCCCACTTCCACTCAGGAATCGGAAGCGGTTTTAACATTCCGACAGGTCGCTGATGTTCAATCTTAACCTGCTGACAAGTCAAACACTTCGAAACATACTCTGCTACGTCTTTCTTCATGACATAACACCAGTATCCGTAACAACCCTGCTTTAGCAATCTCGCTGCTTTCATTGCTTTAATTAATTTTCCTGAGCTTCCCAGTCTCCACCCCTTAAATAAATGTTCAGACCCGTCATCGGAAATGATAGAAATGACTCTCTTTCGGTAATTCAAAATAGCTCCATAACGATTGAGCCAATCATCTCCGAGAATTAAATCGTCACCAAGGATGTCGACCACAATAAGATTTGATAGCCAATCTCTCCCTCCTATAGTCACTGGGAAATCTCTAGTTTCTAGGGTTCCCACAAGTTTCTCTCCGCTCGGTAATCCCACAACATAAGGTTCACAATCATACAAGCACGAGATTTTCAAACGATTAACAAAGTTCAAAGATATAAAAGAATGCGTAGCTCCTGAATCGAACAAGACACTAACTGGTTGCAAAAGGATCTGAATCGTACCTGATGCAACAGCCGTGTTCTGATCGTCTGACTTCTTCATCTCATAAATACGCGGAGGAACGGACCCAGTGCTGGATGCCTCTCTTTTCCCAGCATTCTGCTGTTGGAATCCACTTTGTTGCATCTGGTTTACACTCGTGTCCTTCGGAACCGGTACAGGAGTGCGAGTACCAAAAGATCGAGTCGCATTTCCACAAAATGTTGCGCGATGCCCTTCCTGTCCACACTCGAAACAGGTCACATCAGGCGTGAAACAGTCACGTCGAACATGCCCCACTTTGCCACAGTTATAACATTTCTTCCCTGTGTCTAAAACGGTTGGTGCTGCCCGAAACTTCTTTCCACCTCGAGAAGGATGCGGAGGCCTCCTGGGTGAATGAAAAGAGGACTGGCCCCTGCGAGGCCCACTACTCTTATTCTCCGTGAAGTTGCCAGACACTTTCTGCTTCTTTGCTTCCGTTGATTTCTCGACTGCCGCCTCTTTCATATCATAGGCCAACGCCTTGTCCTGATACTGTCGCAGGGTGGTGCATTCAAATCCGGACATATATTGATGAATCTCCGGCTTCATCCGCATGTCAAAATGAAAAATCCTCTATGCCTCGGTCCTGACCAAGTGGTGCACATAAGTCAACTGGTGATTAAAAGTCTTAATCACGTCTGTCACAGATGCTTCTGAATTTTGTGGTGAGAAAAACTCCCGGACTCGGGCCTCTATAACTGGGCGAGGACAATACTGCGCTTCCATCATTAATTTGAACTCCGTCGAGTCAACATTATGCTCCTCAGGTCGAATGGCCTCCCACCAATCGAAAGCCTCCCCCGTCAGAAGATACTGGGCGACCGGAACCTTTCTGTCGTTGGGACAGTTAATCCCCGCAAAAATCTTCTCTAACTCCTTCAGCCAGTAATCCCAAGAAAGCATCTCAGCAGAACCGTCAAATTTCGGAGGGTGCAATTTGACCACCTCAGTAAGCCATTTGTCTCCCCGATTATCCACGTTATGCTGCTGTCCCATCGCCGTCTGCATGTGATCAACAACTTGAGCGAACTGGTTTATCTGAGAAACCACCAGCTGAAGCACTCCCGGCACATTAGGATCTGCATTATTATTTGCTGATCCCTGCTGTCCTCCAGAATGGGAATCCGTTCGACTAGCGGTTATTTCTGGAGTAGACACCGAATCTTCCTGTCTCGCATTTCCACGTCCGCGTCCACGACCTCCTCTCAACATACTGTAAACACAAATACTCAATATCCAGGGCAAACTTTCTAAAAGAAAGTCCATCAATGTTCACAAAACATGAATTAAATAAACGGTAGTATTTGAGATTAGGAAACTTAAAACCGCGGTCCACACGACGATGCTGGCTCAGCAGTGATGTTACAAACGACCAAAAATCAAATAACGTAAACAGACCCAACTAACCCAACTACCAAGATATCCATGAATCTTAGCTCCGATACCATATTCTGTAACACCCCAAGATATTCGGAATAATTACAGCGCCGTAAACCCTTTGAGTAAGGATTTACAAGGCTAAATAAAAGAAATGTAAATATAATTCAACCTTACAACTGAAGTTTAAAATACAGAACTGGTTCAACTGATTCAAAGAGCTAACTTATACAACCATATCGAAATTGACATTATTAAAACACACGTACTCGAGTACTAAAGTGAACCAAGAAGACAATATAACAATAAACATCAACCACATCACTGAGCCATTTCATCGTCCTTTCGGTACTGTGGCTGCTTCCCCGCTCCTCGGCTACCTGAACATCAAAAAAATGTCCACCCCCGAAGGGGTTAGCAAAACAATGCTAGTACAAGTATCATAATACATAAATCATCAGTGAATCATAAATCTGTAACACCCCGAAATAATCGGAATAATTACAGCGCCGTAAATCCTTTAAGTGAGGATTTACAAGGCTGATTAAAAGAAATGTGAATATAAACCAATAATATCACCGAAACTCAAATTACAAACTGGTTCCAACAGTTATATTACAACCATATCGAAATGATCTTAAAAAAGACATGCGTACTCGAGTACTGAAAAAGGACCAAGAAGACAAATCACAAAGACGACAAAACGATTAACATCACTGAGCAACTTCATCGTCATGATGGTACTGTGGCTGCTTCCCCGCTCCTCGGCTACCTGAACATCAAAACAAATGTCCACCCCCGAAGGGGTTAGCAAAACAATGCTAGTACAAGTATCGGAACACACAATATGCAACGACAATGCATAAAATCATACACAATATGGACTTCCGCTACCGGAATCCACCAATACGAATCCACGAGATTCAATTAACACAACATGGGTATTCCAACGATCCAGCGCCCTCAGCATAGATCCCAAGATGATCCCGTCGGACCAACACGAGGTGGAAAAACCCGTCCAATGATCCAGCGCCTCGGCCTAGATCCCAAGATGATCCCGTCGGATCAACACGAGGTGGACATTCGATCCGGCGCCCTCAAGATAGATCGCTTGATCCCATCGGATCATCCCAACTTACACATAAACACAACTATGCATATACATATGCAAGAAAATCGACATATTCATCAATATGAACGTACGTTAAATCGATAGCAATTGTAATGATAATCTCATATCAACAATACGAATAAACCATATGCATGATCAAATTCATCAATTGTTTACAAACTTTCAAATACGATACTTGCCTCGACAATGGCGACAAGAATTTCTACTTTCAACAGTCTTCAAACCGTTCGTAGAATTCTCACTCGTTCGGCACACCTAATGCAAACCTTCATCGAACAATAATGTCGGTATGACCCACAATTCCGGATAATCGTTGAAATCATCAAATGAATCATAAGAAGGCATGATGCATCTATCATGGCGATGGACTATTCTGTCCTAACACAATTCCTTCGGTTGATTGTTACTACATAATATGGAATTCATCCTAAGAGGATTCTAATCATGTTCTATAATAACAAGATATCCGAACTTCGATGAATCATCATAACGATTAGTTCCAATATCATCTCCTTCTACGAATTAATCCTTAAGTTCAATCCATTAATTCTTCACCGAAATGTTCGATCATAACATTCTCCTGAACTAAGATAATCTTCGAAAACTAGATATGATTGGTTTATAAATCTCCAGATGCACTAATCAATAATCTAATCACTAGAGTTTGCTTAACGATTTCTACAATCAAGAGGAATCGAAAATAATTGAATTCAATCTTCTAAACCAAGATGAAAGGCTCCTCAAAAGAAAACTGGTTTGGTCTACTCAAAACAGGTCCAAAACATTACTAAGATCATGCTAAAATTAGTTGGTGAAGGATCACATACCTCAATAAATGGATGAACAAGGAAGAACTTGAACAAACTCCACCACCGGAAGTTTGAACACCAATCTACAGGGTCTATGCTGCCCAAGAATCGTCCCAAAAGATGATAGGGAGGATAAGAGGTGATGAAAGATCTCCAGAACACGAAAAATCGGCCAAAGGAAAGGTGAGAAATGAAATAGGGTCGAAGTCTATAAATAGAATTCTGGACATTACGTACGTTATGCAATAAACCTTACGTACGTAATAAGCTTAACGTACGTTATACCCTAACTATAGCGTACGTAGTCGTCTGACCAGAACTCACTGGCCTGATTTCACCATTTCCTTACGTACGTAATCGCAAGGGTTTTACGTACGTAATATCCATGTCCTTAGCGTACGTTAAACATGAACCATAGCGTACGTAACACCTATGTCCAGGTTCAATCGGAAATCACACGGATCTTCCCCGGCCCCTTCCTCGGCCCCCACACGCCGACCCTTATCCGATCCCAAGTTGACTTAGCT
This sequence comes from Orobanche coerulescens, assembly GCA_033398695.1. NCBI lineage: Eukaryota > Viridiplantae > Streptophyta > Magnoliopsida > Lamiales > Orobanchaceae > Orobanche > Orobanche coerulescens. The sequence goes on along the minus strand of CM065804.1, from coordinate 136,055,933 downwards.
TACGTACGTTAACCACTTAAGATAACGTACGTAATACTGCAGTCTTAGCGTACGTTATGGCCGTATGATAACGTACGTTAACACGTGCAAAAACATGCATGCAGAATACTGTAGATACCAAAAACATAAGGATACGAAATACGGAAAACCAGTCTATGATTTATAACATCATGAAGTCGAAATAATACAAGGTCGAGTACAAGGTAAATACATCTTTTATCCGGGCATTACATACTACCCCTCTAAAAAGAAGTTTCGGCCCGAAACTTAAAACGAAAATAATTCCGGGTATCTCGACTTCATACTCTCCTCCGTCTCCCAAGTTGCTTCTTCGACTCCATGTCGAGACCACTGAACTTTTACCAAGGCGATCGGTTTATTCCTCAACTGCTTGACTCGTCTCTCGAGTATCTTGATTGGTCGCTCTTCGAAGGTGCCGTCATTAGCTATCTCTATCTCGTCGAAAGCAATAACATGATTGGGATCTGGCACATACTTCCGTAATTGGGATACGTGAAACACACTGTGAACGTGACTCAGCGATGGCGGTAAGGCCAACCTGTATGCTAAATCCCCAACTCTCTCGAGGATTTCAAATGGTCCGATATATCTCGGACTTAGTTTGCCCTTCCTCCCAAAACGGAAAATCCCTCGTGTAGGAGACACCTTCAATAGTACGTGGTCCCCAATGTCGAACTCTAGAGGGCGACGACGTACATCTGCATAAGACTTCTGTCGACTGCGCCAATAGTCTTTCGAATCAAAGCTATCTTCTCTTGAGTCTGGACTATCAATTCCGGTTCCGTTCCAATCAAGTCCGAAGAATCATCCCAGCACAGGGGTGATCGACATCTCCTTCCGTACAAAGCTTCGAACGGTGCCATCTTAATAGAAGCATGCCAACTATTGTTATATGTGAATTCAATCAACGGCAAGTGAACTTCCCAGTCAGTCGACCAATCTAAAGCACAATCTCTAAGCATGTCTTCTACTGTCTGAATAGTCCTTTCGGACTGACCGTCCGTCTGAGGATGATAAGCCGTGCTAAAGTTTAGCTCGGTCCCCAAAGCCCTGTGAACTGCCCTCCAGAAGTGCGACACGAAGCGACCATCTCGATCCGAAATAATGGTCTTCGGCGTTCCATGCAACCTGACTATTTCCGCAATAAATACTCGCGCCAATCTCTCGGGTCCCCATGTGTCTTTAATTCCTAGGAAATGAGCCGACTTGGTTAGTCGATCAACTATAACCCAAATCATGTTCATTCCCGTATTGGTCCTAGGCATATTGGTGATGAAATCCATCGAGATATCCTCCCACTTCCACTCAGGAATTGGAAGCGGCTTTAACATTCCGGCAGGTCGCTGATGTTCAATCTTAACCTGCTGACAAGTCAAACACTTTGAAACATATTCTGATACGTCCTTTTTCATATTCCCCCACCAGAAGTTTTGTTTTAGATCCTTATACATCTTACTGCTCCCCGGGTGAATAGAATAAGGCGCGCTATGAGCTTCCTTCAAAATTGTCCGTCTCAAATCATCAGCATCAGGAACGCAAAGTCGATTCTGAAATCTCAGAACTCCATCATCTTGTACCACGAATCCTGGGGCTTTTCCTTTCTTTACTTCGTCGCACAATCGAAGAATCAGAGAGTCACCCAACTGCTTAGATTTGACTTCTTCAACCAACGACGAAGTTAGTTCCATCACACACAATTGTCCCTGGACTCCTTGCGACCACACTTCAATTTCTTCACGAATTAGCTCTCGTTGCAAGTTGGTTTGGGATGTAAGTGCTTCCAACACTCGAATAGAAACAGGTTTTCGGCTCAGTGCATCAGCTACCACGTTTGCTTTGCCTGGATGATAAAGGATCTCCAAATCGTAATCCTTGATCAATTCCAGCCACCTTCTCTGCCTCATATTTAATTCCTTCTGACTGAAAATATATTTGAGGCTCTTGTGGTCGGTAAAGATCTGACAACGAGTGTCGTACAAGTAATGTCGCCAAATTTTCAGAGCAAAGACCACAGCTGCTAGCTCCAGATCATGAGTCGGGTAATTAACTTCATACGGTTTCAGCTGCCGAGAAGCATAGGCGATCACCTTACCCTTTTGCATCAACACACATCCTGCACTCGATTTGAAGCATCGCTGTATACCATGAATCCATCAGTTCCATCTGGTAACGCTAGTATAGGTGCTGTCGTCAGTCTCCTCTTGAGATCATCAAAACTAGCCTGGCATTTCTCATTCCACTCGAACTTATGAGTTTTCTGTAATAGCTGAGTGAGTGGACGAGCAATTTTGGAAAATCCTTCTACGAAACGGCGATAATATCCAGCAAGTCCTAAGAAACTCCGGACCTCTTTCACATTATTTGGAGGTTCCCACTCCAAGATCGCCTCGACTTTCTTCGGATCTACTTGAACTCCGTCAGATGATATCACATGCCCAAGGAAGGTCACTTCCTTAAGCCAGAACTCACATTTAGAAAGTTTCGCATATAACTGTTCATTTCTCAAGGTGCTCAGAACAATACGCAAATGCTCAGCATGTTCCTCGGGGTCTTTCGAATAGATCAAGATGTCATCAATGAAAACGACCACGAACTTATCTAAGTATTCTAAGAATACCCGATTCATCAATTGCATAAATACCACATGAGCATTGGTAAGTCCGAATGGCATCACTACAAATTCATAATGCCGCATCGAGATCCAAAGCGCATTTCAGATATCCGATTTCTTAATCCTCAACCGATGATATCCGATCGCAAGTCAATCTTAGAGAATACTCTAGCCCCTGTAGTTGATCAAACAAGTCGTCGATCCGAGGTATAGGATACTTGTTCTTGATCGTCACTTTGTTTAGCTCCCGTAGTCAATACATAATCGGAGGGATCCATCTTTCTTAGGACAAAGAGAACGGGTGCTCCCCAAGGAGAAACGCTAGGTTGAATGTAACCCTTCTGTAATAATTCCTCCAGTTGCTTCTTTAGTTCATACATCTCGGTTGGCGCCATACGGTATGGTGCTCTGGAAATAGGAGTGGCTCCTGGCTCTAATTCGATGTTAAACTCTACTTCTCTCTGCGGAGGTAACCCAGGTAGTTCGTCAGGGAATACATCTGAGAATTCGTTCACAACTGGAATAGATGAGAGCTCTACTCCTTCTTCTTTCTTCATGGCATAGCACCACAATCCGTGACAACCCTGCTTCAGTAATTTCACTGCCTTCATAGCTTTGATCAATTTTCCCGAGCTTCCTGGTCTCCATCCTTTGAATAAATGTTCAGATCCGTCATCGGCAATGATAGAGATGACTCGTTTTCGGTAATTCAAAATAGCTCCATAACGGTTGAGCCAATCGTCTCCGAGAATTAAATCGTCACCATGGATGTCGACTACAATAAGATTTGATGGCCAGTTTCTCCCCCCTATAGACACTGGAAAATCTCTAGTTTCTAGGGTTCCCACAATTTTCTCTCCGCTCGGCAAACCCACAACATATGGTTCACAATCAAATAAGCACGAGATTTTCAAACGATTAACACAGTTTAATGATATGAAAGAATGTGTAGCTCCTGAATCGAATAAGACACTAACTGGTTGCAAAAGGATCCGAATTGTACTGATGCAACGGCGGTGTTACGATCGTCGACTTCCTCATCTCGTAAAGGCGCCGAGGAACGGACCCAAAGATCGGATGTCTCTCTCTTCCCAACATTCTGCTGAAACCCACTCTGCTGTGTCTGGTTCACACTCACCTCCTTCGGTGCTGGCGCTGTATTGCGAGTGCCATAAGATCTATTCGCAGCTCCACAGAAAGCCGCACGGTGCCCTTCTTGCCCACAATCGAAACAAGTCACAGAAGACGCGGGGCAATCACGTCGAACATGCCCTGCTCGACCACAATTATAGCATTTCTTTGATGCATCCGAAACTACTGATGTTGTCCGGAACTTCTTGCCACCTCGAGAAGGATGTGGAGGTTTTCTAGATGAATAAAATGAAGGCTGCCCCTTGCGGGGCCCACCATTCTTGTTTTCCGAGAAGTTACCAGACACTTTCTGCTTCTTTGCTTCTGTTGACTTCTCGACTGCCGCCTCTTTCATATCATAGGCCAACGCCTTGTCCTGATACTGCCGTAGGGTGGTGCATTCAAATCCGGACATATATTGTTGAATCTCCGGCTTCATCCGCATGTCAAAATGAAAAATCCTCTCTGCCTCGGTCCTGACCAAGTGGCGCACATAAGTCAACTGGTGATTAAAAGTCTTAATCACGTCTGTCACAGATGCCTCTGAATTTTGTGGTGAGAAAAACTCTCGGACTCGGGCCTCTCTAACTGGGCGAGGACAATACTGCGCTTCCATCATCAATTTGAATTCCGTCCAGTCAACATTGCGCTCCTCCGGTCGAATGGCCTCCCACCAGTCGAAGGCCTCCCCTGTCAGAAGATACTGGGCGATCGGAACCTTCCTATCGTTGGGACAGTTAATCCCCGCAAAAATCTTCTCTAATTCTTTCAGCCAGTGATCCCAAGAAAGCGTCTCGAGAACTGGCCAAATTTTGGAGGATGCAATTTGATCACCTCGGTAAGCCATTTATCTCCCGATTATCCATGTTATGTTCTTTGTCCCATCGCCGTCGCATGCGATCAACAACTTGAGCAACCTGGTTTATCTCGAGCAACCACTCGAAGCACTCTGGCATGTTAGGATCTGCATCATTATTTGCCGATCCTCGCCGTCCCCGAATGGGAATCCGTTCGACTAGCGGTTATCTCTGGGGTAGATACCGACTCTTCTTGCCTCGCATTTCCACGTCCGCGTCCACGACCGCGTCCGCGTCCACGACCTCCTCTCAACATACTGTAAATATAAATACTCAATATCCAGGGCAAACTTTCTAAAGATACATCCGTCAATGATTACAAGACATGAATTAAATAAAACGGTAGTATTCGAGATTAGGAAACTTACAACCACGGTCCACATGACGATGCTGGCTCAGCAGTGATGTTACAAACGACCAAAAATCAAATAACGTAAACAGACCCAACTAACCCGACTGCCAAGATATCCATGAATTTTAGCTCCGATACCATATTCTGTAACACCCCGAAATAATCGGAATAATTACAGCGCCGTAAATCCTTTAAGTGAGGATTTACAAGGCTGATTAAAAGAAATGTGAATATAAACCAATAATATCACCGAAACTCAAATTACAAACTGGTTCCAACAGTTATATTACAACCATATCGAAATGATCTTAAAAAAGACACGCGTACTCGAGTACTGAAAAAGGACCAAGAAGACAAATCACAAAGACGACAAAACGATTAACATCACTGAGCAACTTCATCGTCATGATGGTACTGTGGCTGCTTCCCCGCTCCTCGGCTACCTGAACATCAAAACAAATGTCCACCCCCGAAGGGGTTAGCAAAACAATGCTAGTACAAGTATCGGAACACACAATATGCAACGACAATGCATAAAATCATACACAATATGGACTTCCGCATGGAATCCACCAATACGAATCCACGAGATTCAATTAACACAACATGGGTATTCCAACGATCCAGGCTTCTCAAAGATAGATCCCAAGATGATCCGTCGGACCAACACGAGGTGGAAAACCCGTCCAATGATCCAGCGCCTCGGCTAGATCCCAAGATGATCCCGTCGGATCAACACGAGGTGGACATTCGATCCGGCGCCTCGGATAGATCGCTTGATCCCATCGGATCATCCCAACTTACACATAAACACAACTATGCATATACATATGCAAGAAAATCGACATATTCATCAATATGAACGTACGTTAAATCGATAGCAATTGTAATGATAATCTCATATCAACAATACGAATAAACCATATGCATGATCAAATTCATCAATTGTTTACAAACTTTCAAATACGATACTTACCTCGACAATGGCGACAAGAATTTCTACTTTCAACAGTCTTCAATCCGTTCGGAGAATTCTCACTCGGTCGGCTCACCGGAATGCAAACCTTCATCGAACAATAATGTCGGTATGACCCACAATTCCGGATAATCGTTGAAATCATCAAATGAATCATAAGAAGGCATGATGCATCTATCATGGCGATGGACTATTCTGTCCTAACACAATTCCTTCGGTTGATTGTTACTACATAATATGGAATTCATCCTAGGAGGATTCTAATCATGTTCTATAATAACAAGATATCCGAACTTCGATGAATCATCATAACGATTAGTTCCAATATCATCTCCTTCTACGAATTAATCCTTAAGTTCAATCCATTAATTCTTCACCGAAATGTTCGATCATAACATTCTCCTGAACTAAGATAATCTTCGAAAACTAGATATGATTGGTTTATAAATCTCCAGATGCACTAATCAATAATCTAATCACTAGAGTTTGCTTAACGATTTCTACAATCAAGAGGAATCGAAAATAATTGAATTCAATCTTCTAAACCAAGATGAAAGGCTCCTCAAAAGAAAACTGGTTTGGTCTACTCAAAACAGGTCCAAAACATTACTAAGATCATGCTAAAATTAGTTGGTGAAGGATCACATACCTCAATAAATGGATGAACAAGGAAGAACTTGAACAAACTCCACCACCGGAAGTTTGAACACCAATCTACAGGGTCTATGCTGCCCAAGAATCGTCCCAAAAGATGATAGGGCGGATAAGAGGTGATGAAAGATCTCCAGAACACGAAAAATCGGCCAAAGGAAAGGTGAGAAATGAAATAGGGTCGAAGTCTATAAATAGAATTCTGGACATTACGTACGTTATGCAATAAACCTTACGTACGTAATAAGCTTAACGTACGTTATACCCTAACTATAGCGTACGTAGTCGCCCCACCGTAACTCACTGGCCTGATTTCGCCATTTCCTTACGTACGTAATCGCAAGGGTTTTACGTACGTAATATCCATGTCCTTAGCGTACGTTAAACATGAACCATAGCGTACGTAACATCTATGTCCAGGTTCAATCGGAAATCACACGGATCTTCCCCGGCCCCTTCCTCGGCCCCCACACGCCGACCCTTATCCGATCCCAAGTTGACTTAGCTTACGTACGTTAACCACTTAAGATAACGTACGTAATACTGCAGTCTTAGCGTACGTTATGGCCGTATGATAACGTACGTTAACACGTGCAAAAACATGCATGCAGAATACTGTAGATACCAAAAACATAAGGATACGAAATACGGAAAACCAGTCTATGATTTATAACATCATGAAGTCGAAATAATACAAGGTCGAGTACAAGGTAAATACATCTTTTATCCGGGCATTACAAAATCATGCAAAATGGACTTCCGTCATCGGAATCCAACGATGTGAATCCTCACGATTCCATCAACACAATACGGGGTAATCCAGCGATCCAGCGCCCTTGGTATAGATCCCCATGATGATCCCATCGGACCAACGCATGGTGGAAAACCCGTCCAGCGATCCAGCGCCCTCAGCATAGATCCCCATGATGATCCCGTCGGAACAACGCATGGTGGACATTCGATCCCGCCCTCAGCATAGATCCTCGTGACCCCCTCGGATCATTTATACCATAAACCAATCAATTATGCATACATATATGCATTTCAATATTTTCATCAATACGAACGATTAACAACGAATACCACGAGAATTTACAGAAATAAATCTCATATTCGACAACATGAACAAAACCATATGCGTGATCAAAGTTCCAATATAAATCAAACTCAACATATGATACTTGCCTCGGAAATGGCAAGAATGAAATACACCAACAAACGTCACGCGTCCGTATGTCACTTCCCCACGATCGACCCCTATGCAAGGCTTGGACCTTGTTCTAAAAGAGATACAAGGAACTTAACATACCACTCGATACTAACATACGATCACCGAATACTTATATTATGATCGTAAAGTAGTGACGCTAGGTTGGTTCATGGTTATAACACTAGATAAGAACTGAACCGGAAACGATAAGGCACTACAAGAGAGTTGAACGATCATTTCGAAGGTGAAATACCGATGTTTAAAAGTTCGATGTTTTACAAGGTATTGAAGATTTCGTGTTTTAATAAGGGATTAAATGCCAAATCCTCATATGATCGGCTATTATGATTCTACCCTCAATATTACTCAAGACGACAAGCATGCTCGAATATTACGCAAGGAAACGACACTACGGTGATTCGGTTTGAGTTCAAGGACTTGGTCGATATATTACCCTCAAGAATATGGAGAACATTGTCATAACAAATTCTTCTAACATACATGAATTACTCCAATGGAACATAAAAAGGGTTCAGAAAATCTAGCGGAAATCATGCTTATTACTCCCACGAATTAAGGATACTACATGCTAAGGTTTTCATCCACCGGGGCTAAATCAATACTCTAAGTAACGGAAGAAAGACAAGATATAATCGGGTTCTAAACTTCAAAATATGGTGCTGGACTCAAAAGATCATTATCTAGTCCAATGATTTCCAAAACAAGCTCAAAGTATAGCTAAGAATGTAAACTCTAGCTTGGTGAATCGTAACATACCTTAAGAGATGTAAGAATAAAGAAAATCTTCAATAAACTCTTCACCGGAAGCTTGATCACCAACTCACACGGTCTAGGCTTCCCAAAATCGGATGTAGATGATGATATGAGGGATATGAGGTGAAGGATAGTCTCAAGAACACAAAAATCGGCTAAGGCAAGGGTGGGAAATGAAGTGAGGGTCTGGTTCTATAAATAGATTTCTGGGCATTACGTACGTTATGCAATCACCCTTACGTACGTAACAAACTTAACGTACGTTATACCCTAGCCTTAGCGTACGTAATCGTCTGACCAGACTTCACTGGCCTGATTTCGCCATTTCCTTACGTACGTAATCCCACGGGATTTACGTACGTAATCTCCATGTTCTTAACGTACGTAAAACATGCACCATAGCGTACGTAACACCTATGTCCAGGTTCACGCGGAAATCACACGAATCTCCCCCGGCCCCTTCCTCGGCCCCCACACGCCGACCCTTATCCGAACCCAAGTTGACTTAGCTTATGTACGTTAAGAACATCATATAACGTACGTAATACTGAATCTTTAGCGTACGTTATGGATGCCTAATAGCGTACGTAAGTACGTGCAGAATCATGCATGAAATGTTGAAGATATATAAAAAAACAGAAGGGCACAAATACGGGAAACCAATCTACGATTTATAACATCATGAAGTCGAGATCATACAAGGTCGAGTACAAGGTAAATACACCATTTATCCGGGCATTACAATTCGGGTGAGATGTCCCACTATCTTCGAGAAGTCCTTGATGAATTTACGATAGTAACCCGCAAGTCCAAGAAAGCTTCTGATCTCAGTGACATTTTCTGGTCTCTTCCAATTTAGAATAGCTTCAATCTTGTATGGATCCACTGTAATTCCTTCTCTAGAGACAATGTGACCAAAAAACGCCACTTCCCTCAACCAAAATTCGCACTTGCTATACTTGGCATACAACTTGTGATGCCTTAGTGTATCTAACACTAGTCTTAGGTGTTCTTCATGATCTTTCTCTGATTTGGAGTACACGAGTATGTCATCAATAAAGATCACTACGAACCGGTAAAGATACGATTGAAATACTTTGTGCATTAAATCCATAAATACTGCAGGAGCATTTGTGAGTCCAAAAGGCATCACTACAAACTCATAGTGGTCATATCTAGTTTGGAATGCGGTTTTAGGAACATCTTAATTTTTAATCTTCAACTAGTAGTATCCTTGTTCAAAATTGAATTTGGAGTATACCGTGGCTCCTTGAAGTTGATCAAACAGTTCATCTATCCTTGGAAGAGGATACTTATTCTTAATGGTGATGTTGTTGAGTTTTCGGTAATCTATGCAAAGTCTCAATGTCCCATCCTTCTTTTTAGCGAACATTACTGGAGCTCCCCATGGTGATACACTGGGCTGAATAAATCTCACATCGAGTAATTTTTGCAGTAGTACCTTCAACTCTTGTTGCTCCAATGGTGCCATTCGGTATGGTGCTTTTGCTATGGGTGCCTTCCCAGGCATGATCTCAATATTGAACTCAATCTCTCTATCTGGTGGCAAGGAGGTTAGTTCTTCAGGAAATACATCAGGGTATTCGGATACCACTCGTATGGTTTCTATACCCGTCTTACTCTTGGGTTTGTTGATGATGAAAGCTAAAAACCCGATTTCCCCTTTGGCAATAGCCTTTCTAGCCTTAACGGCTGATATAATAGGTGCTAGATTGACTCTAGCATTCCTTACTAGTTCCACTACTAGTTTGTTAGGTTCACAAAACCTAACTATCTTAGAGTGACAATCTAATTGTGAAAATGCTTTGACAGCCAATCCATTCCTAGAATGACATCATATTCTAGTATAGGGAGTATTACTAAATCCACGGGAAAGCAGTTACCAATGATCACTATATCACATGCATTGTGCACTCTATCAGTTAATTGACTAGTACCCAATGGCGTAGACACTTCAAGTTATGCAGGCAGATAGTCTAATGGTACGTTTAGTTTTTTACAAAATTGTGGTGTAATGAATGAGTGTGATGATCCTGGATCAATGAGTGTATGTGCTGAGTTGTTTGATATGAGAAGTGTACCTTCCACCACATCATTCCTTCCAGGAGCCTCTTGTCCGGCCAGGGCAAGCACACGAGCCGGAGCCTTTCCCTTATTATTCCCAGGCTTTGCCACAGTAGCTGGTTTATTCGTGTGGTTTTTCATTTTCGGTCAGTCCTTGATTTGATGTTGTGGGTGCTGCCACATTTCAAGCACTTTCCCAACATCTTCCATCGTTCACTAGCATTGTGCGTTTTTGTTTCGCAGTGTGGGCAGAGAGGTACGGCTTTGTTAGGGAAATGTGTTCTCGTTCCGCTCGAGTTTCACTTCACTCCTATCTTGTGAAATTTCTGAGGAGATTTCATTATTGATCGAGTCGCAGGTCTATTAGCATTTCCAGAAAATCGGTTTTGCTGTTGGTCTAGTCTTGCTGTTCCATTCTCAGTTCGAGTCTGCCTCAGCAAATGTAGTCATACGCACAGTCAAGAGACTCTGCTGAAGTGTGAATCTCAGTCCTCGTGTAAACTTATAAAGCTTATATTCCTCAGTCGTCACTAATCCATGCGCATATTTTGGATAGCCTATCGAATTGAGCTTTGTATTGCGCGATAGTTAAAGACCCTTGCTTTAGATGGTAAAACTCATCTCGCCGAGCCTCTCTAGCTGCTTCTGAGACATACTGGGTTCGGAAATCAGGTTAGGAAGTTGGCCCACGTTCTAACATGATTCTCTCTTATCCAGCGTCACTAACGACCTTCCACCAGTCATGCGCGGCAGCCTCAAGTCTGAATGTGGCCAATGATATGCGTTGTTCATCAGTATACCGTGACGCATTAAATATGTTCTCCATTTTATCCACCCATGATTCCGTCTTAATGTCATCAGCTTCTCCATTAAATGTTGGTGGACTGAAGCGTAGAAATATTTCAAGCATGCGATCTTGCGCCCCACCAGCAGTTTGGTTGTTGGCTGCTTGTTGTTGTAGAAAGTTTGTTAGTTGAGTTAAGGCTTGTGCAATAGCATCATTTATAGCCCTGTCTCGTGGTGGCGATGGATTGCGATTGTTAGCTCGTTGATTTGGCTGTTCATCGTGATTAACTCGTGGATGTCCTCTACGTCTATCAACCATCTATAATAAGTTGATAGAATGTGATAGAAGTTAGCTGTTGTTTGAAGATTTGTTGATGAGTCAAGTTAATATATAGAACTAACTGAGTTCATATCAAATGAAAATCGTTGCTACCAGTAACTAGATTGTTCTATTATTCAAAGACCATCAAATCCGCACAAGTTGATCATTAATAAATAGTCGTATCATACCAAAATACGAAGTTCAGTCGTTCAATCTTACATTCTAGAAAAGCATCAAATAGAAAAAATAACATAACTCCAGAACTAAGCCTCTAATACTCTTCGGAACCCATCCTCACATCCTCCTCAGGGTCCTCCTCGGGATCCTCCTCTGTATCCTTCTCGAGGTCCTCCTTCGGATCCTCCTCAAAATGCATGGGATCTGTCGGTGGAGCCTGTGACGCCTCCCCTACCTCACCCGTGGAGTCTGTAAATAGTCACATCACTAGAGCTAACTTCTTATTGGCCACCATTTGGAACTCTTCATGCTCGCGATGTGTGGAAGGGAACAACTTCTCCAGCATTTTGATCTTATGCATCTGGAAGAATCTGGTACTGTGAAGCTGGGCAATGGTCCGACCCTTTAGGCGTAGCTGACTCTCTATATATTCCACTTTACGTTACAGCTCCAAGTACTCTGGCCTAATATGCTCTAATGTCTTGAGCAGCTCATTCCTCTGACTGCGGAATGCCGACGTGTCCTGATGCACACAGGTGATAGCACTACGCCATAGATGGCCTATCGCCACCTCATGGGCATGGTGTTGCCTTATCAGGTGTTGCAGTAGCTTTGAAATTTGTGCCCTATCGCAACCTTGTAACCTTGGTGTTACCGTAGACATAAATATGTGTTGCTGTAGCTATAAATAGGTGTTACACACTGCAACACTATGCCTGTGTTGCCTTAGAATATTAATAAATAAAAAGATAAATTTCTTTGAAAATAAAAATTATATTTTAAGACTAATTAAAATTTAATAAAACCAAAAATGATATTTTATATAAAATATGTCTCCATTAAATATATACTATATTTACTTTTTCAAAATTTTCTTACAAATTATAATTTTATTAAAAAATTACAAAAATAATATGTAAAAATTTATTAAAACAAAAAAGATATTTTATAAAAAAATATGACTTCATTAAATAAATACTATTTTTTTCAAATACAATATGTAATTTTATAAAAAAATTAAAAAAATAATATATGAAAATTAATAAATTTTGAATGAAATTATTAAAATTGTATAAAAAAGAAATTTTAATGTAAAACACCTAATATTATAAACAACAGGTCTCTAATATGTCAAGCTATTTTTTTTATGAGAGACATTAGAGACCAGTTATCACTATTACACATTTCAACTTAGGATACAACACTTACATACCATTTTTTTGGAAGCGCTATGCAAGTATGTTACTTAGATAGAGTTTTTAGAAAAAATGTTATGCAAGTGATTTTATTTTAGAATAAAAAAAATAAAATAAAAATACTTATATAGCATTTAATTAGGAAACGCTACCACTACTAGAATTTATTTGATAGACTTCGCTACTATTTAATTCGGCAAAACATATATTAGAACTAAAATACTATAAGCAACTTCACTTTAGCATTTGGTGCAGTAACATAATATATTAGACTTCACCCAAAAAAACATGGAATAGGTCGAAAATTTTAAGTTCAATATACTTCAGTAATTTGGTAATTGCTGAAGTAAAAAGCGCAATATTTTTTTTTTGGATAAAAATATCTCCCCATTAGTGAAGTAACAGCGTATCCGGGATTTTACCTAAACCCTACTTCTTGGTAACCGCCCCCTCAATCTTCACATTTTTTTTTCTTTTCTTTTCTCTTCTCTCCCTATCTCTCTGTCCTTCCCCTCCAGAAGACAATAGCTCCCGTCCAGAAGTGGAGATTATTACATCGCAAACCACCTCTCCACACAACAATTTGCATTCGGAGCGGGCATATAAAAAGAATCATATGGAAGAGATGGTGCTCGGAAGGGGGTGGGTAAACCCCCAAAAGGGCCTTGAAGAAAGTGGAACTAGTGCAATTATGCACTCTTAATTCCGATTTCGCCTCCTCTGAGCAGTGAATTTCTACAAAGATGAAGTGAAAAGGTATGGCTCTTGCTCTCGTGTCCTGCCATTTCTGAAAAATCTTTAGTAGAGGCCGAAGAGGTCTAGGGTGCTGGAAAAATTGTGGGGCTCAGAGTCACAGGGTACGAGGGGATTTTGATCGAAGAAATTGCAAACCATATTGGGTGCATATGGAATGTGAATTTATGGGGCAAGGATTATACATAAGTGAATAATAAATACGGGTGTTAAGCTTCAACATTAAAGGCTTAGGGAGTAATGCTTAAGTGTAACGAATTGAACTCATTAGAAGTAGGAAAGTTGATTTTTGCCTTATTCAGGAATCGAAAAAGAAAATACTGGATGAAATATCGTGTCTTCATTGTGGGTTCTAGGAACATTAGGTGGGTATGCAAAGCATTATGCTCTAGAATTCAGATTGTTGCTCGGTCTCGAGCTCGTGATATATGGATGGGGCAGTTGTGGTGAATGGTTTCCGGGGAGCAAAAAGAATTGATTATTGCTTGATCAATATTTACGCAGCTTGCTATTTACAGGAGAGAATAACACTTAGGACAAAATAATTTAGGTGGTGATTTCAATGTCGACCTTGTATTTGCGTCACCAGGGATTTCAACTCAGCTAGATGGTAATCGAAAAGGGCTGGCAGGAATTCAGGTTCATGTAGGTTGCGACATAGAAGCCTTTGACTTGTGATGTGGGGCTAATTGATCTTCCTGTTCATGGACGTGCATATAAATGGTAAGAATCCCGATGGAATGATGTTGCATTTCATTTATATATTTTTTCATGTCATTTAGAATGATGTTGCATTTCATTTATATAGGTTTGACACTGTCTACCTTGACAATGAGATTCGTGTGGCGAAAGATATTTGGGGAGACTATCTAGTTGTTGATCGTGCTCGGTATTCTTGGACAGAATGAAGGTAGAAAACCAGTTTTCTTCAGTCTAAATCTTTTGCTTTTAGCCTATGTAAATTTTCCAAGTATGCTTATTTTGAAGTTACAACATCATCATTATTACAACATCATTACAAAACATAGGTAATATTTCCAAAAAACAAAAAGGGCAGCCCTTATGCTTACACTATAAACATATTATGCACCTATGTTTTGTGAGCATAACCATCAAAAAGTTGCTGCATTGGCTAGAATCCTTCAATCATATCCAAACCCATTGATTGCACTATTTAAGCCACACCCTGATTGCTATCCATTTCTTTGAGGTAGTTCAGGCACTGTATCACCAGTTCCATTGGGACTTATTACCTCAGTGGTAGCTTATCTGATCTTCTTAAAGCACTCTTTGCCATGTGTGGGATTTTGTAGCAGTTTTACCACTTGAACTTCATGATCTCTATCATGTAACCCTGTAAACTTAAAAGAACATTGTTAAGTTTTAAAGGACATAACTCTACAAATGATGTGGACACTGCATTTAGAAACTCATCCATGTTTTTGCATGCTTTCTCTACTTGCAATGACTGAATGGCTCAAAACCACCCCAAATCATTAGCATTTGTATCTGGGGAGTTTGGTGGCTGTTGTATCAACTTCAGGTTGAATCCTGATTGTTCAACAGTTGCCCTCCATTCTGGATCACTATCCATTATATGAGGTCTTGCATTGTCTTGCTGGATGTTGATGTTTTTGCATGCTCTTTCTGGCCATTTTGCTACTATTGCTGGTATTATCTGTTTTCAGATAAATGCATTGATGAGAACAGATACATACTTGCATCTTAATGCATTTATGAGATGAGAACAGATACATACTTGCATCTTAATGAATTTATGAGAACATAATAGATACACACTTGCATCTTCTTGCATTTATGATAATAGAACAGATACACACTTGCATTGATATGCATTTATGAGAATAGAACAGCTACACACTTGCATTGATATGCATTGATGAGAACAGATACACACTTGAGGAAAAGCCAAGAAATGAGTTGAGTAAAATGTAACACCCCCAATCCGCTCAGGGATATTACACGTCGTAGAACCTTTCCTCAAGGATCTACCAGGCTGGTAACAACATAGAACATCTCAACAATGCCTTTAAGGCTAAAATGACTCAGTAGATCGATTTGGTCTATCACTACTAGGAAAATAGGATTCAACATCGCCCAATTTACATCGGTTTTTAAGAAAAACGATGTAAAAAAAAAGACGGTGGTGTAATTGTAATTTTTTTAAACGTTAACATCGGTTCTTAAAAGAACCGATGTGAATTTCAGTTTTTTAACATCGGTTTTGTAAAAACCGATGTGAATATCAGTAGTTTAACATCAGTTTTTTAGAAACCGATGTGAATATCAGATATTCACATCGGTTTTTTGTGAAACCGATGTGAATAGAAGTAGGTTAACATCGGTTTTAATATGTAACCGATGTGGAACGTCTATATTTTTTTTCAACCCTACGCTGCTCCTTTCATTTGTCTTCAACACTCAACGAACCTTCCCCTTTCATCTTTCTTCTCCAAACTTGTCCAAGAAAACGATAATTTGTTCCTTCATCATCCCTAATCTCTATCCCCAAGGAAGCTGTGGCGACATCATTCACGCCACGCTATGAATGCCATTGATTGCTCCGTTGCTTTCAGCTTTCATGCTTCCTTATCTTGATAAATGATAAGTCGATTTTTTCTTTTGATTCTCTATTAGTCGATTTCTGCCTTTCTCAGTTGCCCTCGATTTTTCCGGTTATAGTTTCTCAATCGATTTCTCCGGTTATAGTTTCTCAATCGATTTACGCGATTGTGCCGACATGCCGTGGTGGTCTCGCCGCTCCGGTGGGCGGTGGCGGTGATTAATCGCTTGAGTGGTTCTGGTCTATGGTGGACGAGTCCTTAGGAGCCAGTGACCAAGAGGTACATTTTTATGCTTTTAAATTTCTTAATCGATTTATGCCTTCTAATTTCTCAACCGACTTGATTAGTGTATCTTGAGATTTCGATTGTGTTATTCGCTAAAAAGGTAGATGAATGAACTGTGTGATGCTAACCGCTACGTTTTGATGATGTTTAATGTTCATTTTTTCATGTTCTTTTACTTATTCGGATTAACATCTCTTCATTTTATATCATCACATTTGATTGATATTTTTAGTAGTGATACTCGCCTTTTGTTTTTGAGTTCATTACATATTTCGATTTAATCAATTAAGATTAGTTTCTTTAGAGATTTTCATTGTGTCCTCTAAGTTTTGTTGATCTGCCTTTAGAGATTTTCATTCTTTTAGTAGTGATACTCGCGTTTTGCTTCAAGTTTTGTGTAAACTCATAGATTTCCTTTCTGATTTATTGTGTTATGTTTTTGTGATTCAGGAGGAATACATACAATCATTTCATGAGTTTTGAAGTTCTGATTATTCTGATTATTTGAAGGCGGATCACAGGAGTCACGAGTCAGTTGTATTCTTGTGTTTAGATTTGAACAAAGTTCGATTTCTTGTATTTTTGTGTTCGATTTGTACAAAGTTCCTATTTCGATTCTATATTTCATTTTGCGATTATTCTACATCTTGAAAGTGGAAACAAAACATAAAGTTTGCGATTACTCTACACAAAACATAAAGGTTGGTTAGGTTGTATCTTTCTTTGCTAAACTTTTATAACCATATTTGTTTAGTTTTAAATATGTTATCTTCGCTCCCCTGACTTAACCGGCGTCACCAACCCATTTTGGACTGTTTTTTAACCCGTTTCTAGTCCGAGAAGGGGAAAACTTATAAAAGTGTAAATCATGTTTTTACCTTTAAAAGTAGTGCTCGCGCACGTCGTAACTCTTAAAAACGAAGAAGTTATGGTCTATCAAAAGATATCTTGAAAATATATATTTTTACACTAATGATAGCTTTTAGTTTATGCTGAAAATTAACTTCAAAGTCATTTTGACGCCTTAACATCTAATTAATCAAACTGACGAAATAAAAGTTGTAATGTTTTATATATACAAATTCGAAAAGTCGGATACTTTTCAAAATGTTTTATACTTGTTTAGTCGCTAAAAGTGTATATTACGACTATTGATAGTCAACATCGACAAAACTATATTTTACCAACTAAATCTTTATACAAACATGTACGGGCGATATAACATTTTATAAAATGCATACATAACATATCATTGTTGTGCAACCAGTGTCAAAACAAACATAATACCATAATAGTTACATTCTTGCGGAATCTTACTAGTTACATTCTTGTTAGATGTTACTTTCGCTTTGAATATCTTCTCGTCATTTGTTTTTGAAACTATTTTGTTTGTCCAAATTGATCTAACATCTTAAAATGGATCGAGTTTGGATGAAAGCTAGTCGAATAAGTGTTGAATATGAGAATGGAGTTGAACAATTTCTAGAATTTGCACAAAAATCGACCGTAACCCGATCAAGTATTATTGTCCTTGTATCAATTGTGTGAATGGAAGAAGACATGAAGTTGGCAAGATTCGAGAACATCTTCTTTGTGATGGAATTAACAAGAATTATAAAATATGGACATGGCATGGTGAATTGATGGACTTTTCAAGTGAGCACTCGAAAGACACTCATGACATTGATGTGGATACATATGATCGAGTTGAAGACATGATTCGTGATGTTGGACAAGAATCTTTTCAACGAGCACATGTGTATGATACATTGAAAAGTGATTCGTAGATACCTTTGTGGTCGGATGTAAACTCTTTACGGTTGTCGGCAGTGTTAAAACCGGTTAATCAAGGCAAGAAATGGATGGAGTGATAAAAGCTTTACCGAATTGCTTGAATCATTGACGGAGATGCTTCCGTAAAATAACACATTACCGAATCGTAATTATGAGGCAAAGAAGATATTGTGTCCGATGGGAATGGAGTACAAGAAAATACACGCATGCCCCAATGATTGCATATTATATAGAAAAGAGTTTGAAACATTGCATAAGTGTCCCACATGCGGGGTATCGAGGTACAAATCCAAGTCTGATGATTTTAGTGGTGATAGCACAAAACGAGGTTCCCCGAAGGTGTTATGGTATCTTCCAATAATTCCAAGGTTTAAGCGATTGTTTGCTAATGCAGATGATGCGAAGAACCTCATATGGCATGCGGATGGGAGAAAATGTGATGGACAGCTTCGCCATCCGGCTGATTCTTTACAGTGGAAGAAAATTGATAACTTGTTTCCAGATTTTGGGAATGAGCCAAGAAATCTTAGACTCGGACTTGCTACAGATGGGATGAATCCATTTGGTAACATGAGTTGTAAGCATAGTTCATGGCCAGTTATGCTTGTGATTTACAATCTACCTGATTGGTTGTGCATGAAACGGAAATATGTTATGTTATCTATGATGATTTCAGGCCCAAGACAACCAGGAAATGACATAGATGTTTATCTAAGTCCTTTGATTGAAGACTTGACAATGTTATGGAAGGAAGGGATAAACGTGTTTGATGGGTATCGTCAACAAAGTTTCAAGTTGCGTGCATTGTTATTTTGCACCATTAACGACTTTCCAAAGATATGGAAATGTGAGTGGGTATGGTGTTAAGGGCATCACGCATGTCCTATATGTGAAGAAAACACAAGTTACATACAACTAAAGCATGGGCAAAAGATCGCTTACACTCGACATCGAAGGTTTCTTGAACGTTATCACCCTTATCGTAGATTAAAAAAGCTTTTAACGGATCTCGGGAGGATGGAATCGCACCTACACCCTTGACGGGTAAACAGGGTTTATGATCGGGTTAAAAACATCAATACTATATTTGGGAAGACCAAGAAGAAGGCTATTGAGAAAAATATCCGGAAGAAGAGGTCGATATTCTTTGATCTACCATCTTGGTCCCATCTAGATGTTAGGCATTGTATTGATGTTATGCATGTGGAGAAGAATGTGTGTGATAGTGTAATTGGTACACTTTTGAACATTAAAGGCAAGACGAAAGATAATGTGAAGGCTCGACAAGATTTGCTTGAGATGGGTATACGACTGAGCTACATCCACAATTAGTAGGTAAACGTACCTATTTGCCTCCAAAGATGTCACACTTTATCAAAGAAAGAGAGAACAAGTTTTTGCCGGTGTCTACGGGCATGAAAGTGCCGCAGGATATTCTTCCAATATCAAGAGTCTTGTGTCATTGCAAGATCCGAAGTTAGTTGGATTGAAATCTCATGATTGTCATGTATTAATGCAACAACTCTGGCGGTGGCCATACGTGGCATCTTACCTAAAAAGGTAAGACATGCCATAACTCGCTTGTGCTATTTCTTTAATGCCGTATGCAAAGAAAGTGGTCAATTCTATGAAGTTGGATGAGTGGGAAAAAGAGGCTTCCGTTATCTTATGTCAATTAGAGATGTATTTTCCTCCTTCATTTTTCGACATCATGGTTCACTTAATTGTTCATTTAGTAAGGGAAATTAGAGTATGTGGTCCCGTTTATTTAAGGTGGATGTATCTGTTGAGCGGTACATGAAGATCTTAAAAGGGTATACCAAAAATCCACATCATCCTAAGCATCTATTGTCGAGAGATATATTGCCAAGAAGCTATTGAGTTTCATGCATTACTTGTCAAAGATAGAAGGCTGTAGGCTACCGAAGCCTCGTCATGATGGGAGACATGAAGGTAAGGGAACTCGCGGTGTGAAAGTCCAAACTAAGAGTCGAGACGAAGTGTTTCAAGCGCATTTGTATATATTAAATAACACCGACGAGGTCCTCCCTTACTGATCTCACAAAAATCTTCTAAAGATGAATTATCCTCGCATGAACGAAAAATGGTTGTTGAACGAGCATAACAAAACTTTCTTAAAGTGGTTTAAAGAAAAATTAGTCTTGATAATAGTGCTTCCGATACATTAAAATGGTTGGCACACGGCCTAAGTTTGATGTCATTACTTGGAGTGGATATGATATCAATAATTGCTCCTTCTACACAAAGTCACAGGATGACAAGAGTACTGCTCAAAACAGTGGGGTCACTCTTCAGGCCGAGTCCATGCACTTTTCTAGTTCTAAAGATAAAAATCCTGTTATGGCATCTGTAACTTACTTTGGAGTCGTTGAAGATATTTGGGAGGTTGATTATTTCATATTTCGAGTGCTGTTTTTAAGTGTAAGTGGGTTGATAATAACACAAGTTTGCGAATTGATGAGTTGGGATTTACATTGGTAGACCTTCGCAAGGTAGCTTGTATGGACGAGCCTTTCATCATGGCATGTCAAGCAAAACAGGTGTTTTATATCAACGATCCATGTGATGAAAGATGGTCAGTGGTGCTTCAAGGTAGAAGCATGGATGTTACTCATGAAAATGAAGGCTCAACACTTGAAAATTATGAGACTGTTGCACGCATGCCTTCTATGATGGAAGAAAATGAAGTGGATGATGTACATGCTACTCGTCATGATCATGATGAAGGCATATGGGAGAACGTTCTTATATAAACTAGGCTTTTACCTTTGGATTTTTATTTTGTTATTTTCTAATATTTAATATGTGTAATGTTAAACGTGATTTCAGTTTACAATCTTGGGAATGAATGTTTAATATGTGTAATATGTGAATGAATGAATGATGGATGTTTTTTTTTGTAAATTAATTATTTATTTGATTACCTTGTCCAGTTATCTCCTTCCTGAGATTTTTCAATCTTTAGAGAAAGTTGTAGTTTTAGATGATGATATCGTTGTTCAAAGAGATATGTCAGCCCTGTGGAAACTTGACATGGGGGGGAAAGTGAATGGGGCCATGCAGTCATGTGCAGTGAAGTTGTTTCACCTGAAAACTTACCTGCCAAGTAGCAGCTTCGATGAAAATTCTTGTTCTTGGACTTCTGGAATAAATATTATTGATCTATCTAGGTGGAGGATGCATGTTTGGCCAAATGGAAAAAACTACAAAAAACACTCTCAAGTTTTAAGGTTACATCTGTGCTGCCACTAATGGAGCTAATGGTGTCAGCAAACATTATTCCAGTTACACCCTTTTTTTTAATATTACAAATCACCCAACTTTTTGTCGATATTTATATTTACATCCCTCAACTTTTCAAAATATTACAAATACAATGTTCATGTTTGGCTAAATAAAAACTTCATATGTCTTATATTTTGCAGTTGTCCTAGTCGAGCTAACAAAAAATGCTGATATCATCAAATATTATTACAAGTATACCCTTTATTTTTTTCTACATATTAAAAATAACCCCAACTTTTTATATATATTTTATATTTACATCCCCCAATTTCACGGAATATTACAAATAACCAGACCAAAATTTTGGACTATTTGCAGTATTCTAAAAATCTGAGGTGTGAAATTGTAAAAATGGGCTACAATATGAAAAGAATCAAAGCTAAAGGTGGTCTCTGTAGTTCTCAAAGTTTAGTTGGATTTTTAATAAATACACCAAACCTAAGGGCTAATATTTGTAATTATCCCTTTCAACAATTTAGAGCAAGATGATGCAAGTCCTATTCTCTACCTAACCATTTTTTGCTGGCCAACGAACAGAACTTTGACGCAGCAGCTGGAGATGTAACTGTCGTAGGAAACAGGTCACAGTACATTGACTTCACTCTGCAGCAGCTGGACATAACATTAAACAGGTCACAGGTCACAGTACATTGACTTCACTCTGCAGCAGCTGGACATATCACTCTGCAGCAACTTTGTGGTAGAAGTCTATTGTCTTGTGCTCTGTATAATTGTTATTGAATGAAGTCATGGCACATGGTGAATGATACATCTATGATTGAAGAGTTGATAAATTGAAAAATCTCAGGAAGGAGATTGAACAACGATATGTGTTTGGTGCATAAATCCATATGTATATAAATGTGGATATATATATAGTAGTGCTCGTGTTCTACATAAGAAGTAATCGTTATTATTTGCTGCATTAATTGCTATGCTTCTTCTGATGACATGACTTACATGTTATTTTCATCGGAATTGCATTCCCTGTTTTCCTTTTCTCTAGTCAGGCAAACGTTGTGCAAGAAATTCTTAGAATGCTGCTCGTTTGTTTTAATGCTGCTCGTTTGTTTATTAATACTGCTGCCTTTAATTCGTTAATGCTGCTCTTCTAAGTTACTACTGTTAGTTAACGGATTAATGCTGCCAGCTTCAGTTAGTGGTGTTTGTGATTATTAGTGCTGCTCTTGAAAATCTTAGTGCTGTTAATGGATTTTAAAAGCTGCTGATTGGTTTTAAAAGCTGCTGATTGATTTTAAAAGTTAGCTGTCAATAAATATATTTCCACATGTCTATAGCTTAAAAATGAA
Source organism: Orobanche coerulescens (assembly GCA_033398695.1). Classification (NCBI taxonomy): domain Eukaryota; kingdom Viridiplantae; phylum Streptophyta; class Magnoliopsida; order Lamiales; family Orobanchaceae; genus Orobanche; species Orobanche coerulescens. Next base: position 136,032,751 of record CM065804.1, on the reverse strand, counting down.
TTTCTTTTATTTCATTGCTTATGATCTTCTTATTAACTTATTACTAAAGCAGGAGCATGTGTGTGATGGCAGGGCACATGCAGGAAATGCAAAGATTAATGACCAGCAGCTCCTTTTGTGTTATTATGCTGAAATTTTCAGCAATGATTAGTCATGTTTGAAAAATCATATAAAATCGATAGTAGCTCGTATTGAATCATGGATGGACTTTCTGGAAAGCCTAATGAGTATACTTCAGTTGTTATGTTTTAAGTTTGTGCTCATTTAGAGGTTAAATGGGTCAAAAGCGCGACTTAGTGCAGCAAGGTCTGATTTTGAAATGTGCAGCAAACCGAACTTTAAAAATTCATACCGGATAGACCGTAGTCCGTTGGGAGCGTGCCATACCTTTTCGGAAAGGGAAAATAGCCTACTTTCATGGAAAATTAGCCTCATGACCTGGTTATGTAGTTAAGTCAGTCAAAATGATGCATTTGCAGGCTGCTGCAGAAAATCAGCAAACACCTTGTTTAGTGTTTTGATGATTATGACATGATATGATGTTTTTGCAAGTCCCGGGGTGATTATATGCTATGATAGCTTATGTTCTCAGCCTATATGATTATAATTCATGTTATGAAAGTGTAGAACCAAGTGACAAAACATGGACCCATGATGAATATACAAGAGATGGGTGCCGAATATCATCTTCATATTCATCACTTGTCACTAGCATATCCATTTCAGTGATTTTAGCATACCTTGATTTAGTTGACTGTCTTATAATCCTGTGACTTCTTGTACTATTCATAACACAATTATGTTTTCCTTACTTCTAGTATTGTGACCTCATTGAGAGTGTTGGATGGTGCGCACACGAGTAAATCCAAGCAGGTCATTCAATGGATTTATCCCAAAGTAAAATTTCAATCCCAAAACTTACGTATAATTTTGTGTGATTTTATCTTGCTTGACAAATATTCTTTTACCGATTGCAATTTTTAATATTTCTTTTTTTAGTGTAATAAACAAAATGGTGGTTGGGAGTGTGGAAATTATGTCATGAACTGGATGCGGACCATAGTTCAGGCTGGGATTGCAGAAAATTGGATGGAGGTAATTTTATCAAGTCAAATTAATCATATTTTTTTTGTTTTTGTCTTGAAAAGTATTTTCATAAATTATATGAGATATTTAGTGATACTCAAGCGCTTCTGAAGAGAGCATTAAAGAAATTCGACGCAATGGGCGAAATATTTTCTTACCAAATTTGTTTAGATTTTTTCTATGACATACAAACGGTTGGTTCTTGTTATTCTCGAATCGGTAAGTTCATGAAGTTAAAAGTTTTCGGGACTTTTATAAGGATGTGTATTTTTATTTTGTAGTTAGTTGATAATGCTTGTTGTAAACCGTTGAGATAGTTACAAAATTCTTTGCTTCATAGTTCATAATACATTTGTTGCTTAAAAATTATGTTTGGTTGGTTGTTGTTTGAGATGTTGTTTGGTTGGTTTTCGTTTGAGATGTTTGGTTGTTTTCGTTTCTGATCAGAAAAAATTATTGGTGTAGGTTGGGCCAATTTTTTTATACAGGAATTGACTGGGCAATTCTGGGAACCGATGTGAACTAAGTATTATTAATTCACATTGGTTATAAACCGATGTGAAATTAGTGTTTTTAACATCGGTTATAAACCGATGTGAAATTCGTTTTTTAACATCGGTTAAAACCGATGTGAATTCACATCGGTTTATAAACCGATGTGAATTAAGAGCTATTTACATCGGTTTTCAACCGATGTGAATTAAGAGCTATTTACATCGGTTTTAACCGATGTTAAAAAACGAATTTCACATCGGTTTATAACCGATGTTAAAAACACTAATTTCACATCGGTTTATAAACCGATGTAAAAAAACGACATCGGTAGATACGACATCGGTTTTATAACCGATGTGAAACAACTAAAAAAACCGATGTCGTATCCTGTTTTCATAGTAGTGTATCAATAAATACATACAATATCAAACTCATTACATGCCCACGCAGGGGTCGAATACAACACACTCCCGTACAACGGGAAAGAATACTGCAGCGGAAAATAAACTATAACTAAACCAATGACATCATACGAATCCTCGTGTGATTAGTATCGTTCATCTTTCATCATCCTTCGTGCCGACCCTGTGTTATGCTCCCAAACCTGAATGCAAAAACAAACATCCACCCCCCGAATACTCGGGGGTTAGAAAAACTCCTCTGTTTTGCTAGTGCAAGAACAAAGTGCAAATACGAGCCATACAATTCACATTCCACGAATAACAATAACCAGAAATCCTCAAAGATCCAAACGTAACGAAAAGTACTTCCCGAGGCATGAGTTTGGGTAAAACATTCCAAAACCGAAAGATCACAAATCAAGGGAAACAATTTATAAAACAATTTAAAATGCCATCGAGAGTTTTAATAGAAAACAATTTAGGATTACCGAATCCTTATCTTTCCAAAAATCAACAGGGGCACAACCCAAAGGTTTTTTTTTCACAAATGAACCCTACAACAATACACGGGGTTAAAACCCACGTCACGTGTCCTCGACGGACATAAAAATCAATACCAACTCGTGAAGTTTTTACTCGTGAATCCAGGGCTCACCCATTGGATTTCCCTCCGTGGCTCCGTCGAACCCTCCCGAGGTGAGCAAATACAATCCCCAAACATACACACCACTCGTGAAGTTTTTACTCGTGAATCCAGGCTCACCCATTGGATTTCCCTTCGAGGCCCCGTCGAACCTACCCAAGGTGAGTAAAATACTTTCACCACTCGTGAATCCAGGGCACAAACCATTGGACTCCCTCCGTGATCCCGTCGGACCCCCCGAGGTGAGCGAAGCAATCATGCACAAATAACATATCACACCAAAGATATCCAAACAATTCACCAGAGGCATCAAACACTTAGCAAAACACCACGTCAAACCACAATGCACCGAAATGAAACAATATACGTCCACACGCAAATACCAAGTGCATCATCAACACCAAACATATCCATAGGATTCACATAGTCATTCACAAGACACACCATTCACAATACACACGCGTTTTGAAAACAAGCCTTTAACAAGGCTAACCCAAATCTTTTGAAAACTCATTTCAAACAAACAAACAAACAAACATACCAAGACAATCACCAATCATCATATCAACAAAACAAGAAATGTATGGACAAGGTACTTGCCACGAATAACCACAACGCGGAGAACCGACCGAAGTGAGGAGACTCGAACCGACTACGAATCCGCCGACTCTTCCGAACGACAACCCGCGACAATAAACTACGAAAACAATAACAACGAAAATGAATTTTATAGCACGACTTAAAGACGTTGAAATCAAAGAACGAATGACAAAAGTTCAAGTGTTTCCCATAAAATGACCAAGAACACGATTCGTCCCGTCAAAACACGAAAATGGAATTCCAAACCGAAATATGGATATACAATCCATAGGATATGTTTAACAACATCATTTAACAACAATCGATCCATCAAAAATGGATGGAAAACGAAATCAAGAACAAATCCCCCAAAAAGTTGATTCGAAGGAAATCAAGAAATATACTTTGATTCGACGAAGAACAATGAATTAAATGATGTTAAACACATGAATAATACTAAGATTAATCATACGCATCATGGATTAATCAACAATTTGGAACGAATCGGACAAAAACCCGAAAACCCCAAAATTCAAGAAACTAGGGTTCTAAGAAGAGATTACCTTGATTCGCTGGATCAAATGATGATATAGGATGATCAGTCAATGATATGAACTCAAGAACTTCATGGATTTGTTGTTTAACAACATGGATTCGCCTCCTCCGAAACCCCAGCCGCGGACAAAAAAGAAAGGAAATGAAAAACGAGTGAAAATGCGACTGCTCTGTCATATTTATAGAAGTAGGCATTAGCGTGTGCTAAGCCTTCCGGGTAGCGTGCGCTATCGGGCAGCCTCGGCCGAGCACCTTCGGCCGGGCCCGCGCAACCCGACACTGCTGACAAAACCTGCCGACCGAGACCTGCCCGCCCGACCCGCTGAAGGCAGGGCGCGGACGCTAGCGCGCGCTAGCCGACCTGTCCAGTAACCTCTGGACTAAACAGCTCGCCCAGGTAACGTATGCTAGTCGGCCGACAGCATGCGCTACCCCTGCCGGTTAGCGTGCGCCACGACCGATAGTAGCGTGCGCTACCTGCCGATCCTACCCGAGTCCAGAACCTCAGAACCCCTCTGCCTGAGCACAGACGGGTCGTTGGCCGACGGCGGTGGCGCTACACTACACTGCCGAAAGAAGCGCAGCCTTTCCGGCCGTAGCGTGCACTACGCCGGTTCTGCCGCTGCTCGGCGATGCTCAAGACTTCCGACAGTGCCGCACCTGTCCGGCCAGCTGCTCAGCCGCCATGACCCGACAACTCGATTTCCGAAAACGTACGGAACAAACACGATGAAAAGCTCGCGGACAACATCAACGACCCGAAATGAAAACATAATGCAATAATTAATCGCACGCGAACGGGAAGAAGGGTCATGACAACAGTTACGAATGTGGATACCCACAACTTTGGGTAAATTACAAAATGGCCCAAAATGCCAGAAAATCACGATACGTGATCGAATAACCAAACCGAAGTTCACAACACGTCTAACAAAGTTAAACGGACTTACGGGAAACTCGAAACAGCAGTTTCGAACGAGATTCGCAAGAATCGAACCCAAGTGCGGAAAAGTCGCCAAAAAGCACGGAACTCGACAAAACGGCACCGAAACGAACTCGGATGACAAAATGTGCAGAATTAATCATTTTCGGGATGACGAAACGGTCATGAGCGAGTCGTCAAAACGGACTTTCGCCGAAAAAAAGAAATTACCGGAAATCGAAATTATGGGTATTACACACTACCCTCCTTAAAAGAAGTTTCATCCCGAAACTTAAAACGAGTAGGGAGAAGCAATATCCCGCTAGGAAAACTCAACGAGATACACAAGAAACGCGTAACTTACACCCATCGACGAAACGTTACAAGCAACGCAAAGGAATATACGGCGTGAAAACACGCTCCACGACGACGAACACAACGCCACCGGTAGAGACATAATAAAATCAACAAGTGACAAGCGTCATCAAACAGATAGTACAATCAAGTCGATTATCCGAACAATCACAAAACACAACGAACGAAAATCAATACGATTGACCAACCCAACGGTTCATCAATCAAAACGCGTGCCAAACGCTGAACAAATACGGAATTCCACCGCCCAAGGGTTGTAAGATCGAAATGAGACTAATTTCCTGAATTTAAGGGAATTACGAAGGAGTCTGAACGTTCAAAAATCACGAGACGAGATCAACAAAAACCGAACAATCAAACGATTGAACTACAACGATCGAGACAACAAAAATCGAACAATCATGTTCGAATCACGAAGAACAATAAAATTCAAACAACAACTCCAAGGTTCACAAGAATCGAACCAAACTCGGAAAAGTCACAGCGATAACCAGATCGACTCAAAACAAGATCACAGCTCGTCCGAACGATGAAACCGAAATACAGAACAAGTTCAGAAAGTATCAACGAACACGAGCGAGTCGCTAGAATTGAGAAATAGAAAATACAGAAGCTAAAAATAATACGGGTATTATATTCGACCTCTTCTAAAAGAAGTGTCATCTCCGAAACTCACAACAACGAAATCAAGGTGACAACACAACAAGCAACCGACATAAACATCCTTCAAAGGCCTCTCAAAGCCGATTCTGATAACTGTGCTGAAGCGCGAACTCCGAAAGTCTCGGTAGCCAATTCGCAAAACTGAATTCGGTGTACCTCGAGTCCGCACTTGAAACGCGTCACTGGAGAGGAAGGATAATTTGCAGGTGTATGCCCCGGCACATCACGGTTGAAACTCCAAATATCCTCCCAAGGTTCTCTCTATCGGTTGCAAGAAGAGAATGGACGAAATGAGGAATGACAGCCAACTACTCATATATATACATTGTACATTATTAACGTACGCTAACTTACTGCATGAAATGATTTACGTACGTAATGCCCATGCAATAGCGTACGTAAAGGCCTGTATTTAGTGTACGCAAACCTTCCATCATAGCGTGCGGTACTCATAGTTGACTTGCTACAGTCTGCACTGTAACACCCCCAAGTTATTCAGGGTATATTACAGCGCCGTGAGCCCCGCCGTGGGACCCACAAGGCTAAACATACGCGGAACTATAAACTTGACCGATGAGGTCTACATACAATAGAAAGAAAGACGATACAAATGGTATTCGAAACCATAAACAATGAAACCATATACATCACTGCACAAATCAATACCTCGGCAACACAGGCCGGAACATCAAGGAAACTGAAATACAATACTCGAGTATTTAAAAATCCATTCCAGTACGACAACACTGAATGGAGGAAACCAAAAGAGATAACCGGAGACAAGACACAGTATCACACTTGCCCATCATCTTCATGCCGACTGCACCCGCTTTGTCCGCTCTCCCGAACTCGAAATACATGAAACGTATTTCCCCATAAAGGGGTTAGCCGTCGAATAGCTAGTGCAAGTATAACAATATGAAACATAATACTTCTCGACAATAAAGTAAATGTAATCCGTCAATTCATCAATATCCGTCAATTCATCAATTCAAGACTAGTATTCCAGAATGACTAAAATCTTATGACGTATGTGAATGCCGTAGAAACGGTTCGTTCATATCATACGCCGTTACATGTAGGAATGCCGTCAAAACGGTTCGTTCGTTACATGCCAATAATACATATATGAATGCCGTAAAAACGGTTCGTTCATAATATGCCATCAATATATCTATGAATGCCATAAAAACGGTTCGTTCATATCAGGCCATCAATTCCTCTTACTTTCAAAGTCGAGAACGCACAATCATAAATGTATACTTGCCTTAATAAACGTTACCGAAGATCCCGAAGAACACGGTTCGACCGGGAAGTTTGAACCACGAGGAAGACAACGAACGGAAGGGTTTCAACTCGAGTTCTTCACAAGAATTCGACCCTAACAACATAAATTCAATAAATCATCGATCATACGAGGAAGAATAATCGTAGAACGCCCGAAAACCCCTCTATGACATTTTAGGACACCTTCAAGGCGTCGGTCAAGAACTCGACCAAAACAACGAATCGATACGATCCAACCATGGGATAACAAGGGAAATGATACAATACATCTAAATAATCATCAATCCTTCACAATCCTAAGTTAAATCGGATTAAACGGATTTAAATCGAACAAAATACCCAAAATCCCCAAAATTAGATTTCTAGGAAATCGGACCCGATTCGGTAGATCGGAGGATGTTATAGGACGGATGATTGATGATATGAACCTCAAAACTCCATGGATATGTTGTTAAACAACATGGCTTCAAGATTAGAACACGCCAAGTGCGGAAGAGGAGAAGAAGAAGGTGAAAAATGGCCGTAAAAACGTCTGCAGGCCTTTTATGTGGCCGATCGCTGCCGGACACGGCCGTGCGGTCGGCACGGTCGTGTTGCACGCTTGGCCGACAGGACTCGACCGTGTCCCGCTTGACACGGTCGCGGCGCCGAGGGCCTTCCGACAGCCGACCCGCCCGACAATGATCGGGCATGACTCGGCCGTGTCCCGGGACACGGTCGGCGTGTCGGCGATGCTCCAGTTTATCCGGAAGAGTACGGCACGGGCCGTGTCGGACGACACGGCCGAGTCTGGTCGGCGAAACTCCGGCATTTCCGGACGAGCACGGCACGGGCCGTGTCGACGACACGGCCGAAGTTCGGCCGCATGATCGCCAATAACGAGCGGGTGAGTTAAAACGACCATAACTCTCTCGTCCGGACTCCGATTGACTCACCGTTTGAACCATTGGAAAGCTAACTCGATGCTCTATAATATTGCAAGATTCAGAATTTTTGGAGTTACCAAAAATTAATGGTGATCTAACAAAGTCGAACTCCCACGTGAAAAAGTCGATAAAGAACACTAATTCAACGAGCGATACCGAAACGAACTCGGATGACAAAAAGTATAGAATTAATCATTTCTCAGAAGACGAAACGGTCCCAAGCAAGTCGTCAAAATAGACTTCCGCCAAAAATAGAAAATTTCCGGGATAAAATTACGGTACTACATTCTACCCTCCTAAAAGAAGTTTCGTCCCAAACTTAAAACAGTAGGGAGAAGAAATATTTCGCCAGAAAAGCTCAACGAGATGCACAAGAACCGAAACTTACGCCCAAACGGCGAATCATCAATATAGAACACCACAATACATTACTCGAAGGCAAACCAAACCAATGCCGAAAAAGATACGAATTCACAATGCCCGAAGGCTCCAACGGAAATACCGATATATCACAATGGCCTGAAAGCCGAACAGCCCAAAGCTGTAAATCATCACAATACAGATCTCAAAGGAGCAAACTTGACTGTCGGACATACCCCTCGGCGTATGAACAACCAGTCGCAAATCGTCGGACATATCCAATACAACATGGACTACGAACGATCAATCAATAAAGCTCAAGAGGGATATCACAGTACGCCCGATCCGGAAATGTGTCCGTGCACATGTCCACCCCGTATACGGAATCCAGAATATACGTGTGACAATGTACCTAATTAGCCTCAAGAACTACGTCTCGTGTGCACGGTCCAATGCGGAAATATCCACGCATGACCATCGGGTGCCCGGCTAAAAATCTTACACATAACCAATCAAAGACGCAGACATGATTCCGATATGCCACGATACAACATGACAACGAAACTCAAGGGATAAAACATCCAATACGGATCATACGACTCACCAAGTGAACGATGACACACGAATAATGAAAGATCGACACGACCAACGATATTCAAAACAACCATCCCGGGATCAATTTCCTAAGGACCGATTAACACGAGCAACGATCACAACACAACAAATGGGAAAATCCTCAACCTTCAAAGATCACAAAATTACCGAGTTCACAAGAAAATAGTGTGCCGCCTTGAATCGCCAACACGACAATAATAATTCAACGGATGGGAACTATCCTCGATACCCCAATTCAATACTTCGATTACCGTAGAATGGCCAATCGAGAACAACGATACAACGGATGAGAATATTTTTGACAACGGATGGGAATTATCTTGATAATCCCAATTCAATACCTCGATTACCTTAGAACGGTCAATCGATAAACAATGATACGATAGAATGGATGTCCTGTCTTAAACCGACCACCAAACGGAGATGATAAAAGGATATATCAAACGCCTCTCATTGGTTAATATAATATTAATAGAAAAACACCGATGTCAATGACGCGATTATTACCACAATATCTCAATGGAACATCCATCACAATCACAATCGATACGTCGATACCGCGAACCGGCAATCGACAGCGACTTAACCAACAAGTATCGCAATGCCTCGAACCGGCCTTTTACAAACAATAGTAACATTTGGCATAATTTGCCGACGGGCGTCGTGTCAACCAATCCCCTGACATCAATACAATCATAAAGAGGCCAAGTCCCAAAATGATACACACAATCGTACGCCTACACGATAACATTAGTCTCATTGATTAGTACGAGTATAAAACTTATCTCGATATCAATACAAAGTACTTTTACCAATTCAGTTGATTTCGTCTTACGAATTCCCTCAGTCTCGACCAAGTTAATCTACGAACCCTTCAACCTTAACCGCAACACAACAGTCATAATTCACGATCAAATATCATACCTTATTGTAAAATGAAGGATTGATAATCAACCGGTTCGATGACGACCAATATCAATACCACCAAACCACGAACTCAATCGTTTTACCATATCTCGACTAATCACAGTCTGAACAATCCAACTCAGACACTTACAAATCCTGTCCACAATACGAGTCGAAAAATGATGATCATATCAACAACCAATTCGGACCAATAATAAGGGTCTAAATGTTCCAAACTCAATTCTTAAATACGAATTTACAAGGTTCCCTTCTCGTAAATCCATCGTTAAAATTTACTTATAACCGTCATCAATTCGAATCATCCGATAGTTCAAAATAATAGATAATCATATTAAAAAGGTTATCAAACAATCCAATCATTCGATTTGAATATTTGCTCCCTACGTATGGGCTTCCAAATTCAGAGATGAATAATAGTCTCATCAAACTCATAATCACATTCGTATTCCTATACGAACATTATTTCCAACACATAGTTTAGCTCTAGATATGAATATTCCATATTCATTTTCAAAACATCAACACTTCAAAAAATTTTTTCATCACCTCGTATAATTCAAGAGTTCTTCAAGAACATGAAATATCCGAAATCACGTTCAGAACAACATCTCCGAGGTATATATCTCCATGTTACCATTTTCTTCATCATGTCATTCATACAATCTCAAGAATCGCAACAAAATCCTTATCACCATATGAAGAAGATCTCAATGATCATATCAACATCCGAAATTTCTTATTACAATTCCAATAAATCTCGTATAACATTATCACATGATACCATAATTGTAACACCCCAGATCCTCCTGGGAATATTACACGCCGTAAACCCTTCTCACAAGGATTTACCAGGCTAAGCACAATTTCCACGTCGTTCCAAAAATGCTAAAAAGACCGATGACGGTAATATTTTTCAAATACTAAAAAAAATCATTTTCCAAATACCGTCAAAACGATCAAGGTTAAAGTGCCAAAAACTCAGTTTAGGGAATCGGTTTTACAAAATAAAATTTTAGTTGGCAAAATACCAAAATCCATTTCAAAAATACTCACGCAGCGGATAAAAGTACAATCCAATTTATGCATTTTCATTGAAATAAGACGAACATCAAAATACACGATTCCCAACATACTCCCTCCCAAGTAGTAATCCAAAAAAAAAAAAATAAGCCACTATCAAAAGGGATATGAGGATTACCTTGCATGGACGAACCACGAAGAAAGAATAATTGAACTCCATTCCAAGAATCATTAAATCATCATAGTCATCATATGGCCTCAAGAACATCAAGATCTCTATGATTCCATAATCATAATCAACATATTCAAAGCATATCATTATCTTCCTTCGGCATAAACCTCATAGAATATGGATAACACAAGAAATCACTTCAAGAATCAACAATAGTTCCATAACCAAGCTCTAATTCCATGATTCCAAGCTCACAATCATGTTAAAAGTGTTTAGAACACTCTTAAAAGTGAAGAGGGACGAGTTTTGGAGAGAAATATCTCAAAGGATCGTGAGAGAAATGAAAGGCAACACTTCAATATATAAATTGCACTCTCATTACGTACGTAGGTGTCCTTTCTTAACGTACGTAACAACTTTAACGTGCGTAATCCAAAATCCATAACGTATGTAACCAACTCACTGTCTCAATCCGTGCAGTCCATTACGTACGTAACCTATACCATACAACGTACGTAATATACCAGTTGACTTGCTACAGTACAATGGTTGTGTTACGTACGTAACACGTCCTGTATAACGTATGTAACACGTACGTTGACTCACCTGTCAACATCCTGCGCCGAAAGTTTCCAAAACAGGGTCCCACCTGCCGACCAGGACTCGGTTCTGTCCGATGCCGGCTATTACGTACGTAATACCTTAGCCTTAACGTACGTAACCATGCCAATCTTACGTACGTAATCTCACCTTATTAACGTACGTAATAATTCCATACTTAGTCAATTTCAACAATTCCTGTCCAAAGTCATGACATACTAAATACGAGCATACGGCAAAATCAATACATATACTCAATTCAATAACATTTTCAAACGTTCACAACGTCCTCGAGCATAATTAACCATCCACGATATCCAATATATAAACGAAAAAAAAAATATCCGAAAAATCGGGGTATTACACTCTACCCCCCTTAAAAATAAGTTTCGTCCTCGAAACTTGCAATCACTCGCACAAACATTTCAACGGAAAATCCAAAATCACCAAGATAACCCAGAATTATCGAATAATCCGAACAACATACTTACAGGTCAGGGAAGTCGAAGATCTCCCGTGATACTAGCATGCGACTCCTAAACAAAGTCTCAACATAATACCGTTACACACCAATATCGCAATTAGCAATTTAACAAAATCTCAAGGAAGAGTTCACGTCCGTGACCACGGCCACGATTCTTCCTACTTTCAGTCAACATTCTGAAGGGCACATACGTGCGTAAGTATAATCCAAATCGCACATTCCCGAAGTGACCAATTCCCAAGAATACCAAGCTATAAACGAAACGATTAAGAAAAAATACGAGAAGAGTGAGAGGACTTACAAGTACCGGTCGCACGGTGATGATGGCAGAGTAGTGATACTGTGGGCAAATGCCGACTCAATCGACCCAAAAGACCGACAGCCTAGGTATCCATAAACCTAAGCTCTGATACCATATTCTGTAACACCCCCAAGTTATTCAGGGTATATTACAGCGCCGTGAGCCCCGCCGTGGGACCCACAAGGCTAAACATACGCGGAACTATAAACTTGACCGATGAGGTCTACATACAATAGAAAGAAAGACGATACAAATGGTATTCGAAACCATAAACAATGAAACCATATACATCACTGCACAAATCAATACCTCGGCAACACAGGCCGGAACATCAAGGAAACTGAAATACAATACTCGAGTATTTAAAAATCCATTCCAAGACGACAACACCGAATGGAGGAAACCAAAAGAGATAACCGGAGACAAGACACGGATCACACTTGCCCATCATCTTCATGCCGACTGGTACCCGCTGTCCGCTCTCCCGGAACACGAAATACATGAAACGTATTTCCCCATAAAGGGGTTAGCCGTCGAATAGCTAGTGCAAGTATAACAATATGAAACATAATACTTCGACAATAAAGTAAATGTAATCCGTCAATTCATCAATATCCGTCAATTCATCAATTCAAGACTAGTATTCGAATGACTAAAATCTTATGACGTATGTGAATGCCGTAGAAACGGTTCGTTCATATCATACGCCGTTACATGTAGGAATGCCGTCAAAACGGTTCGCTCGTTACATGCCAATAATACATATATGAATGCCGTAAAAGCGGTTCGTTCATAATATGCCATCAATATATCTATGAATGCCGTAAAACGGTTCGTTCATATCAGGCCATCAATTCCTCTTACTTTCAAAGTCGAAACGCACAATCATAAATGTATACTTGCCTTAATAAACGCATCAAGATCCCAAGAACACGGTTCGACCGGGAAGTTTGAACCACGAGGAAGACAACGAGCGGAAGGGTTTCAACTCGAGTTCTTCACAAGAATTCCCTAACAACATAAATTCAATAAATCATCGATCATACGAGGAAGAATAATCGTAGAACGCCCGAAAACCCTCTATGACATTTTATCGGACACCTTCAAGGCGTCGGTCAAGAACTCGACCAAAACAACGAATCGATACGATCCAACCATGGGATAACAAGGGAAATGATACAATACATCTAAATAATCATCAATCCTTCACAATCCTAAGTTAAATCGGATTAAACGGACGAAATCGAACAAAATACCCAAAATCCCCAAAATTAGATTTCTAGGAAATCGACTGATTCGGTAGATCGGAGGATGTTATAGGACGGATGATTGATGATATGAACCTCAAAACTCCATGGATATGTTGTTAAACAACATGGCTTCAACATTAGAACACGCCAAGTGCGGAAGAGGAGAAGAAGAAGGTGAAAAATGGCCGTAAAACGTCTGCAGGCCTTTATAGGCCGATCACTGCCGGACACGGCCCGTGCGGCCGGCACGGCCGTGTTGCACGATTGGCGACAGGACTCGACCGTGTCCCGCTTGACACGGTCGCGGCGCCGAGGGCCTTCCGACAATGACCCGCCCGGCAAATGATCGGGCATGACTTCGGCCGTGTCACGGGACACGGCCGGCGTGTCAGCGATGCTCCAGGTTTATCCGGAAGAGTACGGCACGGGCCGTGTCGGACGACACGGCCGAGTCTGGTCGGCGAAACTCCGGCATTTCGGACGAGTACGGCACGGGCCGTGTCGGACGACACGGCCGAAGTTCTGCCGGCATGATCGCCAATAACGAGCGGGTGAGTTAAAACGACCATAACTCTCTCGTCCGGACTCCGATTGACTCACCGTTTGAACCATTGGAAAGCTAACTCGATGCTCTATAATATTGCAAGATTCAGAATTTTTGGAGTTACCAAAAATTAATGGTGATCTAACAAAGTCGAACTCCCACGTGAAAAAGTCGATAAAGAACACGAATTCAACGAGCGATACCGAAACGAACTCGGATGACAAAAAGTATAGAATTAATCATTTCTCAGGAAGACGAAACGGTCCCAAGCAAGTCGTCAAAATAGACTTCCGCCAAAAATAGAAAATTTCCGGGGATAAAAATTACGGGTACTACATGCACTTACCCCCGTGTCCCCACATGCCGAAAGTAACCTGACAAAACCAAGATTCCTTTGGTCCGATCTGATTATCGTGTGCTATAAATGTACATTAGCGTGCGCTAACCCTTCACAACAAACATCCGTTGACCTTGTCGGCACATGTGCCGAAAGTGACCGGGTCCACACGTAGATTCCTTCTGATCTGGTCTGTACTAGAGTGCATTATCTTTTGCCTCTAGCGTGCGCTAAACCAGAACGATAGCGTGCACTATGCATGTATATTAGCGTGCGCTAATAATGTTACACTTAGCCATTTTCAGATACTCTTGTCCAACATCTCAACATACAGAATACAAACATACGACATACTGAATATATACTCCTTCCAATAATATTCTCATACGATACACAATATCCTCAACTGCAATTGTCGACCAAGTACAGTAATTATACCAATACAGATGTCTTAGTCCTTCATTTATTTTATCCATAGTGTACAGATTCCACGCTGTACAACATAACTCGGATAAAATTATATTAAACCATAGTAGTAGAAATTCCGGATATTACATAAGCGGTGTTCGTTACGTACGTAAGGAGTCGGCCGTTGCGTATGTTATAGGAGTTGACCGAGTTATAGCCGTAAGGCCCTGCCGGTTATGGTCGTAACACTGTCAGCATATATAGGCCTGGGCTTCGGCAAGACCTCATTTTTACCCCTTTTTCTCATTTATTGTGGCGGCTGGCGACGGAAAGCTTAGAAACTCGAGCCCTTGGTTGATTCTAATCATTTCCAAGGTGTTTTGGAAGATCCTTTTCGATTATATCATCACCGAATCCTTGTTCTTTGCCGGATCGAGGTAATTCTTCCGTAGAACCCTAGTTGTGTGATTTTTGGGGGGTTTCTTTGTGATTCGTTGATTTTGTCCGATATTGATGAATTGTTCATGGTAACTGCGTTGTATTGGTCATGATCTTTAGATTTTGTAACTCATATAACGATTTTTATCACCCGGGACTTGATTTCGAATTTCCTCGAAGAAACCCTCGGATTCTTGTTGTTTTTCGGGTTGTTTCGGATTCCGTTTAGCATTATTGATTCGTGGTGATGTTTTTTTCGTAGTTTTCGTGGAGTTTTCGAGTTCTTGGTCGTTCTTGGATGTTCGAGGGCTACCCGTCCGTGTCCGTTCTGTGTTCCAGTGCTCGTGGTATCGAGGCAAGTATCTGGCCATACATTACGTGTTTTGTGAATATAATAGTTAGTAATTTAGGATATGTGCTAAATGCATTCTTTTAAATAACTTTCAAAAGAATCAGTATATTTATGATCACGATTTTCTTTAAAGATAACTCGTGTGTTCCGTGAATCGATTTTCTTTAATTGAATAGGTGTGCTAGTATTAAGTGTAGGAACGCCTTACTTTCGTGTGATGCCATTTTATATGATTATGTCGTAGTAAATTTAAAGTTCTAACATTTTGTTAAGATGTGTGCTTGGAGGCGTGTGGTTATCGATGATCTTGTGACGTTGTGTGATAAATGTTGTAACTCCTTTATAAGGAGGTTGTGCCATTCGGTGTGGTTGGAAAGGTATTCTATCTTGTTGCTATGTGTTTGTTGCTAGTTTCACCATTGAATTCTTGAGTTGATGGTTTGTTTGTCGGTAAGTGAGTATGTGTCGGACAATATGGCCATTCTGGCAAGGTACCTCGACTATATATTTTGTGTGTTTGACCTTTGAGTGTTGTGGTTTTGTATCCTGTGAGCTGTTCTTCCACCCGGGAATGGTTCGACGGGACCTATGGGGGCCGAGACTATTGGGTACGGCCGCGGAAGTGTGAACACTAGTGTGTGAGTTGTTCTTCCATCCGGGGATGGTTCGACGGGACCTTTGGGGGCCGATACTAATGGGTACAGCCGCGGAAGTGGTTTCCCACCCGGGAATGGTCCGACGGGGCCTCTGGGGGTCGCTGCTAATGGGTACGGCCACTGGTTACCAGGTGTGGTTTTTCGTGATGCTGATGTTGTTGTTTTGATGATTGTTATGATATGTCCAGAGTATCACAATGCTTTATGCTCGGGGTCGAGATACATTATATATCGAGTCTTGGTGTTTAGCTAAAATGGCATAAGAATAATGTATTATGTGTAATGTGTCCTTGTAAGTGAATTGAAGTGAATGATCGGGTCGTGGACCCTGTATTTTGTGACCAGAATGGTTGGG